>CM023957.1:6397811-6501379 GCA_013407115.1 Glycine latifolia
AGCAATTTTTTAAAATACTAATATTAAAAAAGGCAAGGGTACTTTTGTCACATTACAATTTTATTTCCCCCAACTTTCATGTGGCACTTATGGCACCTATCAAGATATTGTAAACTTTGATGCACACATGCATGCGCACGTACACAAAATATATATGATGTTAGGAATAACAAGTATCAAACGAAAGCCTGATAACTAATCTTGACTCTCCATGTAAAGTTAAATTGTCAAGATTAACTCTTATCCTCTCATACTTTCACCTAATACGCTCCTTATATGTCAGGGTCAACGTATGTGCTTCATAGTTGAGAACTGAACCTGTTCCTATCAAGAGAGATCTAAGAACTAATATGGTTATGCATAAGGGCCTGTATGGATAAACTTCTTCAGAAACACTTCTAGGAGTAGAAAATAAGAAAAAAAGGGAATGAACTTCTTCATGAGCTAAAATTAGCTTATACCTAGAAAATAAGAAAAAAAGGGAATGAACTTCTTCATGAGCTAAAATTAGCTATATAAGCTAATTTTAGCTCATGAAGAAGCTAATTCCCTTTTTTTCTTATTTTCTTCTCCTAGAAGTGCTTCTGGGCTTATTCAAACATACCAAATTAAATCAAATGTACATTCACATGGACACATCAATAGTGTGCAGAGAGCACTTCATATTTTTAAGTTCAAAATATTGTTTCTTGATATCACAGAATGGCCTTGCAAATAAATAGCTTGTTTATGTCCTAAAGTATGAAAGAGAAGATTATTTGTATTTGATAGTTGATACTAAGATCTCTGTCTTTTCCCATGATTACAGACATATCTTCAGTCTCTCACCATTAGGCTTGAGGAAATGAGAGTAAAAAGGCGTGATTCAGAACAGTGGATGCACCATCGCTTACTCCCACAAGATCTTAGAGAGCGTGTGAGACGGTATGACCAATATAAGTGGCTGGCAACGCGTGGTGTAGATGAAGAAAATTTAGTTCAGAGTCTACCGAAGGATCTTCGGAGAGATATTAAGCGTCATCTCTGTTTGGCCTTAGTGAGGAGGGTATGCTTTCAAACACTTGAAAATAAACAAAATACCAAGAAGACCCTCTATCTGAAATTTGTGACTAAATAAGACCACTCTTTTCTCTGGCAAACTAAGGGCCAACTTATTATACTTAAAAGAACAAACTAATCAGTTAAATATTTATGGTTACTGGTTATAGTATTTTCAGCTAAACAACCACCCAAGGTTGTGGATTTGGTCCTTTTGCACAAGGACAACTATTTGGTTCTTCTCTATTTCGCTGATTCTGTAGATTTGCTTTTCAAATTCTTTTAGAATTACATCATGCAGAGGCCTCTCTATGAGATTTTTTGGAATTGATCTCATAGATTAACATGTCAAATTATGTTTGAGCATCTGAGTTTGCTAATTCATTGATTGCTTTTCTTGGATTTGTAGGTTCCACTATTTGAGAGTATGGATGAGAGATTGCTTGATGCCATATGTGAGAGACTGAAACCGTGTTTATTTACAGAGAATACTTACATTGTTCGGGAAGGAGATCCTGTTGATGAGATGCTGTTCATCATACGTGGTCGCCTTGAGAGTGTTACCACAGATGGTGGGAGGAGTGGATTTTTCAACCGCGGTTTTCTAAAAGAGGCTGACTTCTGTGGGGAGGAGCTTTTAACCTGGGCCCTGGATCCCAAATCCGGTTCTAATCTCCCATCTTCTACTAGAACAGTTAAGGCATTAATGGAGGTTGAGGCTTTTGCCTTGACTGCTGATGAGTTAAAATTTGTTGCTAGTCAGTTTAGGCGCCTTCACAGTAGACAGGTTCAACACACTTTCCGTTTTTACTCCCAACAATGGAGGACCTGGGCTGCATGCTTTATTCAAGCAGCATGGCGTCGGTATTCCAAAAAGAAAATTATGAAGCTTCGTCAAAAGGAAGATGAGTCAGACGGAGCTCATGAAAATGTTGGTGGCAGTTCCTACAGCTTTGGTGCTGCCTTGTTAGCCTCAAAGTTTGCTGCGCACACTCTACGTGGTGTACATCGCAATCGACTTGCCAAGACTGCCAGGGAGTTAGTGAAACTACAGAAACCCCCTGAGCCTGACTTCTCTGCAGATGATGCTGACTAAAAATTTTCATGTATAACTACTCTTAAAATGCTTGTTTTCGTTGACTATTATGATTGAATTTGTGAAGAAAGGTCGAAAGCAAAGTGTTACACAATTATCCTGGTTACAGTTGTGAGGGTTTCAAGACTTGTAATGACTCTTCATCTGTTTCCTTGTAAATTATAGTATTAAGCCATCTTCGCTGTCTGCCACCGAGCATGTAAACTTATGTACTATTCTCAAGTTTGTTATTGAAGTGATAGTTACTGGTTGGCAGAATCAAGGTCTGTCTTATTTTGCCATCCACATGTAATGGAAGTGACATTTAATATGCTCGAGGTTTTCCACTGGAATCATTTTCAGTATAATTAAAGATGATTATAACTAGGCAAGTGGAGGTTATACCTCCTTAAATTCAATCGTGTGTTTCATTTCCGTACAGTTACTACGTCCAAGATGAACGGGATCATAAGCCAATTGAAGTTTTGTACTGGTTCATTTCGTAATACGAAGCATAGCATACACAAGGGAAACCATGCAGGTGTCCATCAGAAACATTCTAAGTAATAGTACTAACGTAGATTGAAATATTTATAACAAAATTCTTATTGACAAAAGTGATTTTATTTGTAAAAATACAGGATCTAAACCAAGGCTTGCGTTTAGGTATTTACTAGCAAGATTTTTTTATTTTCAAGATAAGCATTGAGGACAGATAAATTGCTCAATAGTCCTCGTGAATGTGCCATACAAAACAATGAGAATATTCAAGGATACTTACTGAGGACAGGGGAAGAAGGATACTAAGGAAGAACAAAAAATATGGATACTATGAAAATACATTGGATGACTTGGAACACAAATCAGAACTGCAAACTATCCTAGGTAGAGGAGACTAAATTTATGTGCTTCAACTTAGAACTGAAACCATGAGACTTAAAATTGGCAGGGTTCAGTCAATTTTCACTGACGAATAGATCAGCCTTGTGAACCAGAAGCATGCATAGAAACCGATTGTACCGGTCAACACAAAGAAAGCATATGAAAGCAGCAGCATGTACCCGAAGTACAAGATTCCAGATATTGGTTTTGAGATTTCAAGTTTTGTGAAGAAGTAAAAAACAGCATATAGGAAAAGGTAGAGTGCAGAGGAACCTGAAGTCATATACGACCTCCACCACCAATTGTAGTCTTCACTACACAGCTGAAAGTAGCAGAGCACAATTGTGATCTCTGCACAAGTGATGATGAGGATGACGAACACGATGAACAGGAAACCAAATATATAATAAAACTGATGTAACCAGATTGATGTGAGGATGAAGAAAAGCTCAATGAAGACTGCACCAAATGGGAGTATGCCTCCTATCAGAATAGAGCATACATGATTCATATACCAAGCCTGTTCAGGAATCTGCCTAGCTATCTTGTTTGTCTTCACAGGATCCTCAATTGCTGGCTTCTTATTAAACCCAACAAAACCACCAACAAACACAAGTGGAAATGAGATGCCGAACCATAACAAAAGAAGAGCAAACATTGTTTGAAATGGCACAGCCCCGGAAGACTTCTGCCCCCAAATTAGAGCATTAAGCACAAAGAATACAGCAAAGGCAGTGGCAGGAAATATAAAGGCAGTCCCGAAAGAGATTTTCTTCCATTCTGTTCCCTTGAACATCTTATAGAGACGTGCCGAAGCATATCCAGCAAGCAGTCCCATAAATACCCACAGCAAGAGCATGGCTGTCATCAACCCTCCTCTATTTGAGGGAGACAGAAATCCAAGGGCAGCAAACATTATAGTGACTAGAATCATTCCGAAAAACTGAACACCTGTTCCAACATATACACAAAGTAGGTCTGAGTTTGATGGAGGCCTGAATACATCCCCATGGACTAGTTTCCATCCTGTCTCTTCTTGTGCTTCTTCTTGTGTCTCTAGTTGATTGTACTTCGAGATATCGCGGTAAAGTGTCCGCAACATTATCATAGCCACCATGCCTGAAAGGAAGAGTACAATTATCGAGGAATTGACAATTGAAAACCAGTGAATCTGGTCATCGGCCATTAGAAGATAAGTATCCCAGCGATATGCCCACTTCACATCACTTGCCTACAAGGTAAAAAAGAAATCAACATCTAAATCCAATTCTTAGTGTTACTTTGGTAATTCAATTGCTACAAATTGTAGTAACTAACTAACCGCAAACTCAACATCATAGCTAAAAATGATTTCCTTCTTGTCTTCAACCTCTTGAGGAGATTCAGAGCTGGTGACTAGCTTTTTTGCATGGGGATCACAGGTAGTTAAGCGGGTATTCTCATTCCATTTACCTTCATATTCATGCTTTATACTGAATTCATAGGAATAATTTCAATGTACAATTATTATTAGCCATGAGATTAATAGATAAGTACAAAACTATATTTACAATCAGGTGGAAAAGAATTACAATACAACCTGAATGGTGTAACCTCAAATCCTACAATCCTTGACAACTCTAACTCTGGATCTCTATGATACTTAACCACAAATGCTAAGTGGTTGTGGATGAAATACTTGTCCTCTTGAATCTGTCAACAGTTCAGTACAAGAGGTCAAAATGAAATCAAAACAATGGTTATAAAGTAATGCTCAGAACTCAGCAAGCTTGTACATACTCCGGAATATTGTCCCTTTAGACCAACAAGGAAGCCATGCAGATATACCACGGAAGATTCCTGATCAAGCCTTCTTATAGGAACAACCAAAGGGAGATTGTCTAGAATCCTGCAACAATGCAAGAATAAAATATCCTTTTGTCACAAAGACATTATTGCCACAAAGTTGCATGAGATATAAGCTTCAGGGTCATTAGTGCCTCACATGTTCACCCGATACTCATCATCTATCATTTCCTTGAACTCTTTGGCCGTTTTCTCATCAAGAATTAGACGACAAGCCACATTGCACAGCTGTGGTTCTCTCATTTTAAACTGGAAGAATAAAAATGTTTCAGTATTTTAGTAGAGAAACATAATACACTATAGGTAGAAACTGGAACCTGTTTGAAAGATTTAAACCAACCACATAGGGAGAGTTTTCAATACGGTCACCCCGGAGAACTTCCCCTAGATTTTCTGCACTGTCAAAAATGCGTTTAGGCCGACAATAAGGCAGTGAATAGTATGAGTAAGGAAGCTGTGTTTTCGTGGAAGACAGTTTGTTCACTTTCACCCTCAACGGATCTCCCTGTCACCAATGAACACAATATAATAAACAAATGTTACAAATTAGGAAAAGTCATGGCCTGTTTCTATGGTTGATCACCAATGCATTGATTGAATTAGGAGAATAAGCTGTCAACCATGTTATTGTCTAGGAAATGCAAATTTTTGGTGCAATTACATAATGACAAACATATATAGTTATGGCATTGGCATTGCATGATGGAACAAGGATTAGTGTGATTCTGATTACTCATAAAAATCACAAAGAATTCAAATTACTCATCCCCTCATCAAATGAAAATGAATCAAGACGATCAACCAAGGATCCAAAAACCAACAAGGTAAAGAAGAAGGGATAGAGAAACCATAATATCAACATGACCCATCACTGATCTAATATGAAATTCCGTGACGGAAGGATCGAACAGGCTTAAAATACTCAAAAAGAATAGATTTTGAAGGAAAACAAGAAACTTAATGACCTTCCAGAAATCCTCAGGTGCAACACCAGGGAGGTAAAAACATGTACTTTGGTGGGCAATGAGTAGAATGCAAATGCATATAGAGATGCATAGGTCACGGGCCAGAGGCTCTCTCGCCATTGTTTTTAGACAAACACGCTCCACTCCCTCTCTTTCCTTCCCCTGTTCTGTTCTGCTGTGATTTTTTTGTCAATTTTTATTGCTTTGTTCGTTGAAATGCAAATGTTGTTTTATTGAAAAGTAGTTCAGACAAAAATATTGAGGATTTGTGAGACATTTCTAAACCATGCATAACAATGAATGATATCAATATCATGACGTGCGGCACTGAATGGATCACGTAGTTTCAACGGTGATTAACGAACCATCTACTCGTGTTTATTACATTAATTGAATTTAATGATTGGCTGGTGGTTTAGAATAATGTTTGGAACAGTTGGTTCAAGTTAAAATGTGGCTGCACTCAAGCTCGATTCACATACTTTGAATTAATATATTTGATTAAAATACGTCATAGATTGTCTGATAACAAATTTTTTTTTCTATTTTTGTAATTATTCCTTAAAAATTATATCTAATGTTGAAGATGGGAAAACTCAATTTTATTATTTGATTGGATCGAATTTTGAATCCTATTCTAAAAATTGATTCAATTCAAACCAAATAAAACATAATATTTCAAATATTATTTAAAAATTCTTTATTTTATTTTAAAAATCTCCCATTATTTTAAAAATTATTTAAATTTAATCCCCGAAAAAAGTCATTTCAATATATAATATTTTAAATCTATTTAAAAGTTAATTTTAAGTCATGCATAAACTTACTTTAGTGTTCTTATTTTCTTCTCTTAGAAATCTTTAATGAGAAAATTATTCAAACAAGACCCTTAATAGATTAATTAAGCTGGTAAACTGAATAAGTTGCATTTTGTTCCTGACAATCGAATTTTATTTTGGAAACTAGAAACAAGTCATTACCAAATCGTTAGTATTTATTATTTAATGACATGGGTAAAAGAAGGAAAAAACAAACAAACTAGTCATCATGCATATATGGCGAATCTGAAAACATTAAGTATACACATGACACACCCCTTCAAATTTCCAGGACAAAATTGTGCAATATACTTCAATCGAAAATTCCAAGAGCTGATTTGGTGGGAAAAATTCCAGATAGAGCCTAAAAATGCATTAACAAACATTTTTATGTAATTTAATCCACGTTCGGGAGTGGTCACACAGATCAGATGTCATAAATATAAATATAAAATATCAGAACATTCCTAAATCAAATTTTGAGAAAGAGACAGCAGGAACAAATTAAATTGGTGAGCAAATTAAATATGTTTCAATACATGATCCTCAATTATGGGGGCAGTATTCAGCTAACAAATTTTGCTGACAAGTGTCCACATTTTTCAGAAGCACATAAATCATACTTCAAAGTTCAAACTCCTCCCCTCCCCTCAATACCCCTACAAACCCCAATTTACCTACAAAAGACATTCATGATTGACACAGCTACAAAAAGGAGAAAAAGAGCACCACAAGGGAAGCACCAGATATGGCAAGAAAAAAGAATTTAGTTATCTTCTTGTACAGGTGATTCTAGCATTCTTACGGTGCGAGGAAGCATATACTCGGCAAAGATAGGAAAATGCGATGATGGATAGTACCCATCAATATTATCATTTACCACTTCACAAGAAACAGGAATCAGCGATCTGCCTCTGAAAAGGATCCAATCAATGTGAAGATCCTGTGTTTGGCGATCCCAGCAGAGGCAGAGAGCTCTGAAAATTAACTTGAGGAATTCAATGGTTCCTTGTTTGTCACCTAATAGCACCAGACAGATAATACTCAGTAATAGCAGTCATATTATACTTAAAAAAACAGAATGGAGGTCTAAAAGCACAGAAAAAAAGTACCCTTGAATCCATGATAAGTGCGGATTAGGGAAACATTTTTCCTCACCCGAGCACTAGGCCATGCATCCCTCATATCCCCAACGACACCATGCTCTCTGCACTCGATTATGTAAATACACGAGTTACAAACTACTCTATAATAATCTGTATCTCTTCATTCAATCCAGTGTAAATGAATAACAAAATAGGTGACCAAGCACTAAAGGAAATATGAACTTGAGTTCATAACAGTAACATGATATAAACTTGAAATTGATAATATCAAACAATTGGAAATATATGTAATAAGAAACTACCTTGATCTTCCAAGAAGAAAGCGTCCAGTAGTTGATTCCTTTTGTGTATTGAAACCTCCACAGTACACAACCGGTAGGCTAGGGGGTAAGGATGCAATGTGCTGCCATGTAAGTAAAGCACTTCGCCTACGGGCACGAGGACTAAACTCATCCATGTTTGTATTTACTATCTGAAATGAGAATCCAGGAGGCTCAACTCCTTTCAGTTGAAATGTGTGGACATCATGTCAAGGAACCAAGTGATCCAAAGATTGTGCAACAAAAGTAAAACACAATTTGAAAACCATTGAAGCTATAATTTCATTTCTAAATTCTAAATCATAAGGATATAGCCCATGTTGCAATGCAAGGAACTTCAGAGCCCCATGACATGCTTCCAGGTACAGAGGGAGACTCAGACAACCAAAAGGTTCCACCTTCTAGAAGCTCGACCTTTACTTATGGGGAAAAAATTCGGTAAACCAATTAGTTCTCCAACCAGTTAAATAAAAATAATACCAGATAATACTGAAACAATATCATACCTTTTCCTTATCATAGAAGATAGTGCAGTGCTCGTCAGTAGTGTCTTGGGGCCCTTTCCGTGATATCCCAAACTGATCATAACCTGAATTTTTTATATCAAAGTAGAAGACACCATTTAGAAACAGAAATATTAAGCCCAAAAAGGGGCTAATTGGAATTGTCTATTTAAAAGACAGATCCTCCCATTAGAAAGAAAAATGTAACAAAGTGAAGTGAATTATTTATGTCTAAGGTGACTTGAGCCAGTGCTGAATACAAGTAGATGAAAATAGAACACTTCCTAGTAATAGGATGGAAAACGAAGTCTCCACTTAATAAAGATCATTCCCTTTTTCATTGTCTTGAGCAACAAGCACTACTACTGATATTAGAAAGAAAGAAAAAGAAAAAAGAACAAAAAAACTTCTTCTTTAAGAGCTTGAACCTTTACACAAAACACCATCAGAGTTGCATTTTATCTTGAAAGCTCACTTTCACAAGTGAAGCAAAGACAAAATCCTAGGTATCATTCTTGTGAAGAGCAGAATAATTTTATAGGAGTACTTTGGAAGCCAGCCTTAAACATTAATTCATGTTCATTAGCAAAGGAAGCCAGTCGATTTGAGCTAAAAAAAATTAACCTGTTCAAATTAAAGTGACTAAATAATCGTAGAAAAAAGAAGTCATTACTCACTAGGGAAAGATAGAATTATTTCCTGAAACCACTAGCGCAATAGTTATGCTTACACTTAGCACTTTGCAAGATTGTTGACTGAACAAACTTGCATTTCAGATATTTTGATCATTTTGACATTTTTATAACAAGTGAAATTCTAATAAAGTTTTCTACAACACTTCTCACCCACTTTCTCCTTGTATATAAACATAACAACTTTGAGTGCATGAGCCTATTTACAGATGTAGATTCTTAATCTAGTCAGAATCTTAATTTATCTAACCTTTTGACTTTTGTTAATGTACTACGCACTCATTATAACAAAACCAAATAATCTATTGATTGGGATATTTCTCTTCATAACCAGCACCATGTCATATAAGCCTTCAACAAGGCCAAGGCTAAGTATTGTATGGCCTATGGCACATACATATAAGCCTTCAACTAGTGACCACATTATGCATGTAATAAATTTGAGGACCATAAATGAATCTTTTCATAAGCTGAACAACAACTTATTCAAGAAGTACTTCACCTGGCAAGCCCTGCTGGAGAAAATCCAACTGTGCTTTCACTCCTGAATCCAGATGAAAATTAAAACAGAAAAGGGGGATAATTAAATTGAATCAGAATAACCAAAGGACAAAACAAACACAGATCAGTCAATCTGATGGTAAACAAAAAAAAAATTAATAACCATCAAGCAAGTATCATCCAGAGGGATCAAGACCGAAATCGCAGAAAGAAGCACCAAAGGAAGCATTTTTAGCAACCCCAAATGCAAATTAAGAAGAGAAACCTTGTTGGGTACAGAGTATGATTGGTGAGTAACTGGTAATAACGCTTATGCACAAATCCCTTCTCTTCTCCCACGAATTAGGACTGTCTTGTGGCTCATCATCATAGAGATTGAAGGTCATCACAGTCAATGATACACTCATTTTTTCTTCTCTCTTTCCTTAACCTTCTCTCTACTTCACAGCTAATCGAATGAAAGAATAACGAATGCTTGAAGAAAGAACAAATGCTGTCATGGTCTTATATATATATTATAATCTTTGTCATGGAAGCACCCTTTCAACCAAAAACACCAGACAGACAAAAAAGGGAGATCTTTTTCTTTTTCTTTTCTTATTTTGGTAGGTGCGAAGTTTGTGTGAGATGAAATTGAGAGAGGTGAGGTGAGGTCCACTCCAAAATCCAAGGTCCAAGGATATGCCCCCTTTGATTTCTCCCTATGCCATGCCGCCTTCCATTTCCAGGTTCGTTCTACTTTACCTGCCAACCAAAATAATAAAGAAGGCTTAATTATTTGTCTTTCTAAATTTTTCCTTTTTTTTAAAGAAAAAGGTAAAACAAAATTTTTAGAGGGAAAGATAATTTTGTTTGTTGATGTTACATTGTTACTCATTTCAATCGTTGTCAAATTTTAAATTTTTATGTCATTTTTATATTAAAAGAAAGATTGTGTATTCACATAATAAAACTTTTTAAACATTCATCTGATCATAATTTATTATTATAATAAATTTATTAATTTTTCAAATAATTATTTTAAAATAATTAAAAATATAATTTATGATTACATAATATTAAATTGTTTTTATATTGAAAGACTTTGACTTTATTTTTCAACTATTTTCTGTTAGATACACATTACACGGAGAATAAGTCAAATAAAACAAAAAATATATAAAAATCAAAATAAAAATAATTAAGAAGAATAAAACAAGTACAACCTTATATTAGAAGAAAATATGTTGTTTAAGTCAGAGAATTATATAAATAAGATTAAATATGTTTTTTGTCCTTTTAAAATTATTAAATTTCGGATTTTGGTTCTTAAATCATTTTCTATGATTTTCATTCCTCTAAATTTTGAAATCATTTTTCCTCTCTTATTTGCATAAATTTGTAAATAAACATAGAAACACGACTAGGTAGTTGAATTGTATTTTTTAAAATATTATCATAAATCTTTTAGAAACCGAGAATGGTAGACAAACGAATGGATTGTCCCAATGTGAATACACCCTTTTATGCAAAACTTAGTTTGAAACAAAATTATTTTATATATATTCAAAACAGCATTTTCAAAGTTTTAATATTGGTCTTAATCTAAGATCATTGCCATCAATTGCTATTAAAGTACTTTTGTATGTCCACTACCTTACAATTATCATGTTTACTTTATTAATTAAAATGTTTTAGTAGCAACATCTTTCATATTAGTTAAAATTTATTAAAAATATAAAATTAAAAAATACCACCCATCTCTTTCTTTTCGGGCACCAACCTCATTAAAAGGGTATTTTAAATGATATTTGAAAATTCTGATTTAACTGTGTAAGGATATACTTGAGATAAAACATAATATTTAAAAAATAAATTCTAAAATTTCAAATGTTGATTATTTTCAGATTTTATTCTATATTAAAGACAATTACTGACCACGGCAAAACATATTTTAAATTATTCTCCCTTCTCCCTATGCTCTTTACGTATAAGAGCAAGTTTAAAACAGGCATGTTAACAGTTATTTACTTCGTTTTTTTTTTCAAAAGGTAATTGTCACGCAGAAATTGAGTTACTCGTAAAAAGGTAATAGTATACACAAACAATTAATTTGCATACCAAATAGGCCCGTTCTTTAAATCACGCATTGCCATTCTGGGTTCTATATTGTCTTTTATATTTGAAAAAAAAGAGAGCTATATAGGTTAAAAATATAATATGCATATCACTTCTCTCATTAGTGTTATTCAAATTGAAATAACATCACATCACAAAAATGTCTCTTTCTTTAGCGCTCCAAGTCGTGCATCTGAATCACCATGCATAACCCCCAAAATGAATCCCTTTGATTACTTTTTCTAAAGGCGTATAATAAGGCTACAATTTTGCATAGGAGATACTAATACAATTGCCAAAGACGACGGAAAAATGTAAATAAAGCAAACTATGAGAAGCAAACTGGATTATTGGCAAACGTGAAAAACCAAAAAGGTTTTTTTTGTATTAAACAAAAAAAGAAATTTGAATACACTAAAAAATGCCTCAGCTTACCACATTTTCCATCCCTTTAAATAACTTATTCATATAACCAAACCCCATTGAAGCAGAAACATCACAAGATGAGTTTATCCCATCCTGTGTTTCACACACGGTGTAACAAGATTTGAAGATTTCAGTTGGCCTTTGAAGCGTTTTTCAAAACCCATTCCACTAAAGTAGCAATGCCAAATCCTGTTGCTGAACGCTTCTTGTCATTCCACACAGGACCAGCCATATCAATGTGCATCCATTGAACCTTTTCATCAACAAACTGTAAAGGAAAATTGTTTCAGAAACTGCTAACATGAATGTGCAGCGGAACGACACAACAAGAAGCCAGACAACTAAGAAACACACTTCCATATTTACAATGCATCTTTTTTTTTTTTTCCTGCAATAATTCTCCTTAAATAAATTATTTGTATATGATTATTTTAAACTTCACATTGGGATATTTCATGCACCAGTGCACACATTTTATGTGGAACACTGCTTGTCGAAGTTTGGATGAAACCCAATCACTTGGGGAAACATGGAGCGAAAAAAAAGCAGTATATCATTCAGAAAATAACATGATCGATCATGATTTAGTGCATACCTGTTTTAAGAAGAGAGCAGCCACAATAGCACCACCTTGTCGACCACCAGTGTTCAACATATCAGCAACTCCTGATTTCATTGTTTCCCAGTAACTTTCCTCTAATGGCAACCTCCATAGTTTCTCCCCACTCACATTAGAAGCTTCAAAAACTTCCTTTGCTAGGTCATCACTGGGTGTAAACACACCTTCAAAAACAATAGTTTGCAATAGTAATCAGGACTCAGAAGAATTTGAACAGATATATCTTTCAGGTCCAGCCTCTACCAGAGCTTATACAAATGCTTTTGGTGCCGACTAAAATATTGGGCCCTTTTGTGTTTATTACAAGCAAATATTGGTATATGGTCTTAAAAAAAGAACAGATTCACACTAGATATAATAGAATTTTAGTTTATAATTACCAGCAATTGAGGGTCCAAGGGCAACAACGCAGGCCCCAGTCAAGGTTGCCAAGTCAATAATCTGAACAGTTGACCAACCCATTAGCACCATTCTAAAAACAAACCATACACCTAAGAAACAATTATTAAGCTTATGTAAATTGAAACCAAAAACCAAAATATGAAGACAATAGAGTATAAGTGTGTAAATACAAAATGCCCAAAGTCAACACTTTTCTGCAACCTTACATTTGCATATGCAAAGAGACTGTTTCCGGATTTGAACCCATGACCAACAAGTCACCAAGGCACAACTTTACCATTGTGTCAGGGTTCACCCTCAACAAATCTATCAAACATAGAAATAAAATTTTAAATGCTAACCAAGTCTTTTGGGAGGGAGACATGGAGCTTTTAGGATTTATAAGAGGATAGAAAGAATGCATAGCTGCCTAATGTTATACCTTTTCAACACCTTGATTACAAGCATATACCAGAGCATCTGCCAGGGTAAGTCTACCTTCAGCATCAGTGTTGTTAACCTACGGAAGATGTTAAGCCTATCAAATCCTCAGTACAAGAACGGGGTAAAGTACTACACATGTTATATTAAATAAATCATCGAGGCCAAAACTCCAATTAATTGATTTTCAATATAACATATGTATGCAATGCAACTGAAATTAGTTAATTTGTTTGCAAATAAGAAATACAGCATAGTAATGATTGAAACAGAAACAAAATCCACCAGATACTACGAGTCAGTATCACATTAAAAAACATAAATTTAATGTACAAAATCTACAAATAAAAAATATAAGTAAATCCTCACCTCTATAGTCTTTCCATTTGAAGCTGTGACAATATCTCCAGGCCTCATACCTGTTCCACTTATCATATTCTCACAAGCTGCTACTATAAAATGAACCTGCACATGTAGGATTTTTAGTCTGGGCATTGCATGCATTATCATTACTACACCACAAAAGACACTACACAATCTCCATCAGAACTCTAAACAAATTAGCCACCAGAAAAGAAATGAAAATTCATATTCCATAAGTTCATGATGGAAAACATTAGCTGAGGCTGAGACAAAAATTGCAATTGGTTTTATCACTTTTATGCATATGAACCCATGATTTGCAACATCCCACCCATCACCACCCCTATGTAAAGCCTTGACATAGCATTGAAAGATAGAAAGACATAGGATACCATGCAACAATCAATCAAACCAAATGTTATTCTATGCAAAGAAAAAGTCATGACTATTGACATAAATGACTGACCTCCACCCCTAGAGGTTTGATTTGACCAAGAGCTTTCGCTGTTCCTAAAACTGCTGCTGAACCACCCATATCAAATTTCATGAGTTCAATTGAACAGCCAGGTCCAGTCTTGATGTTGTAGCCACCACTAATAATATGCAGACAACATAAAATAATAAATTAAAGAGATAAATAGACGTTTTCATTATAATGATGGATATTTTATTATATTAAATAAGAATCAATTAAAATGACAAGACTTTTAACATTGTGGAGGAAATTATGAAAATAAATTACTAGATATTTATTGAAAAATTAAAAAATAGGATAAACAATGTGATATACTAAAGGAAATAATAAATGATAAATTTTAATGAAGTATTGAAGATAAAAACAAAAAAAAAAATATAAGTTATAAAGCTCAAAAGCTGCCTCTACTAGCATCTAAAAAACTGCTACAGGCTGGTGAGATATGTTTATTTACCAAATATCTCTATTTTGGTCAAATAAGCTTATAAACTAGTTAAATAAGCAACAAGTTAATTAAAATGGTTTTCCAAACATGGAAATCCCATTTCAGATTGATCGCTCTCTTATTTAAGTCATAATACTGAAATCAAACCAATTGATCACTAGGGAAAATCCCTGTTATGAAGTTACAACATCATAATGATTTGAAGTTATAATGTTTAATGTCACACCAGATTGAAGTTATAATACAAAAACTCAAAACCATGGATAACACACTAGGGAAACCCCCCTTCAGATTGATCACTCTCTAATTGAGTTATAGATAAATGGGTCACCTATTTACCTGTCAAAAGTCAAACCTTTGCCAACTAAAGCCAACTTGACATTGACAGGTCCACTCAGAGGTTTGTAACATAGATGGATAAAATGAGGGGGATTTCCCGAGGCTGCAGCAACAGCCAGGTAGGACCCCATTTTCAATTCCGCACATTGCTCGGCATTTAATATTTTAGCAGTGAAAACATCACTGTAAGTGGAAGCAATCTTAGCTGCCTCTTCTGCCAACACCCCTGAGGTAAACAAATCATCAAGCACAGATCAATTTTAGAGACGCAAAATTCCCTCACAGATATGAAACTGGCCAACTGCACGCTGAGCAACTACAGAACTAGGAACAATAATCATATATCATATACATTCACAGTGTCATATTAACCTGGTGTGAGCACATTAGCAGGAGAATTTACAAGCTCCCTTCCAAAGATAATTCCGCAAGAAACATCTCCTGCGTACTTCAGTTTCTTCTCCAGTGCAGGTCCCGTACCAAGACCAATAATGTCAATGGACCTAAGTGTTGATTTCTTTGCTTCTGACTTGTATCTATTATCTTCAAATAATCCCAGCACAGCCCCTGGCACATTTCAAGCCCGCCCATTGTCAAGCATAACTACAAATCACAAGCTTTTATATATATCACACAAATATAAACCACAAATTCAATACCAGAAGCAATTGCATAAGCAGTGCTAAGCTCTGATTCAGCAGAGAGTCCTTCAGAAGAGGCAAGAACAACAGCAACACTACTCGCTTGAGAAGACTTGGCAGCAGCCACAACGGCCTCGCCGAGACCCTTAAAAGGTGAAGGAGTGGAAGGTGACTGACCAAGACCAATCAATCCAACCCTCTTTGATCCAAGTCCTGTAATTCTAAGAACAGTTGACTGACCAACTTTGCCAGAGAAATCCTCTTCAGAAGAGGCTTCAGCTAATAAACCACCCAACTTTGAGTCGATCTTGCTCAAAATCACATTCTCAAACTTCGAGTTTGCGTCTCTAGCCAAATCTTTCTCCGTAACACCCACTGCCAGAATGTCCCCTTTCCATTCCGTCACATCAACATCCTTAGCACCAAAAGAGATCTTCCACGAATTTTCACAAACATAAAACGCATTTTCAGCATCACATCAATAAACACACACAAATACGCTAATACATTTCAAATCCAATCAGGCACCCCTAAAAAAAGTCAAATTTAAAGTAAACCCCCACAACGAGAAAATCCACAAGTTATTAACTTTTTACATCGTTAAATCATATAAAGAGTTAAACAAAACGTGGGCACGTTAGATTGAATGAGAAAAACTAGTTAACGTGTTTAGACTGACCTTGGGTGTTTCGATGTTAGAAGGATGAGTAAGACCGAGAGTGGCACGTGCGAGAGTGTGCGACATGAGTTTCCTCGTTGGAGAACGCAGAGGGAATGCAGCGAAATGGAGGCGCGATGTGAGTCTAGTGAGAATCAGAGAAGACGAAGTGGTGGTGAAAGAAACGAAGATAGTAGCAATGGCTGCCATTTCCGTGTGGGAGAGTGCACGTTATTTATAATGAACCTTCATCTCCTTCTATATTTTTGCTTAAATTTTTCGCGCAATAATTTCACTATATCTTATCTTTCTATAAAAAGAAATCATTAAATGCACCAAAACATGTGGATTAATTACTGTGAAACTGAAATGATTCACCTCAAGTAATGATATTGAATTTTGAGGATTGAATGAGTATAGTTAAATAAATAAAAAATAATTTTTCTTTAAATTTAGTATTTTTTTAAGTAACTTTTTTCTTTTAATCCTTAATCAATAAAAAAAATATCTTGAACAGTAAAAAAATATTATGTAAAACGCTTTTAAGACAAAAAAATAAGATAAATACATTTTAAAAACATGCCTTCCATTGGATGTTTTATCAGAACTCTTGATGCGGCATTGTTGTGAATAAAAAAATATTGTATAATGAAAAAAAAATCAATTTCAGCAACAAAAAGAAAAGTATGACTGATATGATTTAAAATTTTAATATATATATATATATATATATATATAAATTTCAGGTGATAAAAAAATTAATAACTTTTTTATTTTATATGATTTAAACATGAAAACTTTTACAATTTTTTTATAAGTTTTCTTAATTGTTAATTAAAGAAAGGATTGATTTATTTTATGCTTTTAAAATATTTAATACATTATTTTTTTCATTTAATATTTACTCTATAGAATAATGAAAGGATTGATATTTTTATAGAAAAATATCACTACACTGATAGGATGATACAGAATCATTCTTTTTTAATTTGTAATAAAAAAATAAAAGATTTTATACAAATGCTATAAATAGTATTATAGAAATTAACCGGTCATCGTGTCAATAGGATAATGTTTCAAGTTTTAAATATATATAATATATATAAGAAGAGATTCATTTACTCCAAAAATAAAATTTAATGGTTATAATAAATAACTAATTTTGATCATTAGATCTCAAGAAAATTAATAATAAAAATAAAAA
This sequence comes from Glycine latifolia, assembly GCA_013407115.1. NCBI lineage: Eukaryota > Viridiplantae > Streptophyta > Magnoliopsida > Fabales > Fabaceae > Glycine > Glycine latifolia. The sequence goes on from CM023957.1 coordinate 6,415,646, forward strand.
ATACTTTTAAAAAAATACTTTTGAAGTGAGTAAAATTTCTCTTATTTATTTATTTATATTTATATATATAATACGTGGATCCCACTACTATTTATTGTATAATCATTCTTTTAAATTATTTTAGATAAGATCATTCTTTTGATACATAAGTACAAATGGTAAATATTTTAATTGTTCATATTTGTTTCCATGAAACTATGGGCTGTTTGTCAAAATCCAAAAAAAGAGAGGCTTTGGGCTGAGTATCAAATTAGGTTGTTTTACATGCTAGGATAAGCTTCTTACACCATTATATTTTCTAATATACCATTTGACAAATAGTGGATTTCCTAAAATGCCCTTTAAATATTAGGTTTATTTTGAGTTTCTTTCTTTTTTGTTTTCTTCTTTTGCACTTGCACTGTTGTGCTTCTTCCGCTCCCCTCGTTGGATTGCTTCTTTCGCTCCGCCGCACCGCATCGCAACGTTGAGGTCCTTCATGGTATTCATTGCCTTTCGTGGTGGTTGTGTTTGTGTTTCGTGATGGCCCTGGTGAGTGTTTCCCTTTTCAGTTGACATGTCACTCCTCATTATAATAGTTACAAAACCATTATCATATACAACAATGCGAGCCCATTTTAATACCTCATCACGAGATTCGAACACATACAAAAATGGATGATTTATCTTTAATCTTCTTAATTCAATCATTTAACAACTATAACTACGTTCAAAATCATATAAATACCTAAGACGTTTTGAATGTTGTAGAACAATCAATTAAACAATTATTGTTTTCAAACGCATCAGGGTCCACTCCAATGCCTTTATTCATATTAATTTCTTCAGACATAATACTGTCATACGTCCACTCATTGTTGTTCATCTTAACAAATTTAAATTAAATTTAATCATTAACAAAAATATATGCATAATAATAATATTTACTAACATAAATTCATAACATAAAACAAATTCAATAAATATTTGTATCAGCATCAATATTAAAATATCAAACTAAATTCAATAAAGTGTTCATTAAATAAATAATAACGTATTTTAACAAAACATTCAAAATTCAAGAACACCATTTACACAAACAATCAAAAAAGCAACTTATTGTATTCATCCACAAAAATTACAACATCTATCCAATTTATTACATTAAAATTTTCTACTTAAAATCAATTTTAATAAAATATAATTTAATAAAATTAAAGATTTTTTTTAAATAGTTTTTTAGCTGTACGAATTGGTTAATCCATATGATTTATATGGATTAAATAATTCGTAAGAACCATATGAATTCCCCAATCCGTCTGCTTCTAACGGATCACAAAATGCATATGGATTATGTAATTCGTATAATCCATACGGATTATCAAATCAGTATGACAAAAAAAAACACTTACCTCGCTGTAGTCACCACGACTCTACCGGCCACTCCACTTAGACGAACCAATGCGTTAAATCACACCAAACTACCACCTCCAAAAGCAAAACCACCAATGCGCAGCTCAAAGAAACCAAAACGCAAAACCAAAAAGCAAAAATGACACTACATGTAGAAAAGTTAACAACTAAAATAAGGAAGAAATAGACAAGGACATTTATGGAATTTCAAAAAATTTAAATGATGAATGAGAAAATCAAATGGTGTATGAAGTACAACCCTTACATGCTACATGACTGAAATGTCAGTGTTTTGGGCCGGCAGGTTTTTTTATTTGGGACGGTTAAAATTAGCTTAATTGGGGTTTTGTATAATAAAAGTGAGAACAAAAGGAGAATTTAGCTATTGCTTATTGCATTCCCTTTTTGTCTTTCGGAATGTAACTTTACAAAATGTATTGACATTTCCTGTTTGATATTCACACTCTCCACCTTTTTCTTTTTACAAAATCACTTTTGATAAAAACCAGTTTCCATACCACTATACAACATGAACTAGTTTTCTTTGTGTATGTATACCAAATACACAACAAAAACTAACTTTCATTACGTATTTCATTTCAGTGAAAAAAATACAAAGTGTCAACCTATAATAAACAAAAGAAATAAAATTTTGTAATGTATTTCAGTGGAAATATATAGGGAGGTGTCAACCTATAATACGCAACAAATATTAGTTTTAATTTTGTATTTCATCTGAAATATACAACGAAAAGTTTTCATTGTGTAGTTATTTTTATCTGTGTGTAATAATTTATTACATAATTTAGGACCTGCTTGGAGGATAAACTTCTGCAAAAGTATTTATAGGAGAAGAAAATAAAAAAAAATGTTTCTCCATAAAGTTATAATTAACTCGTGTAAGTTAATTTATAAAAATTTCTAATGTTAGCTTTTTAGAAGATAATTTTTTTAAGGCCTTTAGAAGTTAATTTTAACTTATATGGAGAAACTTTTTTCATTTTTCCTTCAAAATGTTCTTCTCAATGCTTATATAGAAAAGTTTACACAAACAAACTATAATAACTTTACTGAGATGCAACAACTCATTAAATGAAATATTAATTAATTTAGTTAATTTTGACACTTTCATAGGAGTATGGAGATCTAATTGGTTTCCTTAATACAGGGTACTCTATTTACCCTCAAAATCCGTGTTGATTACTTTATTTCCGGCAATAAAATGTTAGTCTGTGAAAAAACATTCTATTCATCTCAGTTATGAATTTATGATTATTGGTTGTTCGAAATGGCTGGTATTGTTATATTTAACGGGTAGAGATATTTGAGATACTCTAAAATGTTCTCAGTTCTGGCCGTAGAGGTTATAGCCAATGGACAATATATGAATCATATATAGAAAATATTCTTTTACGACCAATCTAAATTAATTGTCTAGTATTGTTATGCTTATATTTATTGCTAAGCTTGCCTTCTGTTGAAGGGAAGACGTCATTTTCGAATCTTACAAAGGATTTTGGCTTATGATATATTTATTTCATGGTAGTAAAGGTTTGTTAGGTTCTAGATTTTGTAATGTTTGTGGTAAAATGTAAATGGCTATACATGCAGACATAGATAACACCTTCCATTTGATTGTGGTGACTCAATAATATGCTATCCTTTTTCTGCTAATGTTTAGAGTGATTTAGCTGTCATCATGGAAAATATAAATCAAAGATTCCTTACCTTGTCGACTTACGCTTCTGCAGCTGTCTTCACACGCAGAAAATTATGAGCTCATGTACACAGAGACAAAAAAAGTCATTATTCTCAAGAATTGTAAAAGACTAAAAGAGACACCACCACAACATTGAAATTTTTAAAGATTACGTAAATTTATAGTTATTGGAATTGTTTTTATGTTTATTTTTGTCCGTTTATATAAGTTACTCGAGCAAAAAGACACAGCAAAATTTGATTTTTTTAATTTTTGGAGGTAAACAGAAGGTTGATGAAAAACAAACCAACCTCAGACTAACGTGCGATAATTATGTGAGAAACTCTGTTCTCCAGGAATCTACCCATCAACTTGTTGGTTACTAGAAAAAACGAGCCAAAAAGATATTGCGTAAGGTTGAGAAAGAAAATGGAGCAGAAAGAGAAATGAGACATTGTTGGTGACAAGCCACCATCCGTCATAATTATCATTTTCAGAGACCAAGCAATGCCCCACCACTGTTGGTGGAATCCAAACGTAGCAAACATATCTATCAAGAATGAGTCGCCTTGCTGCCAAGGTGACAAATAAACAAACGTCACTGTTCTATCATTGTCATCCATCACAAGTGGGACTCATCAATCAGTTCAAACTCTAGCTAACCAAGGCAATGCATGCATGAACCAGTGTAACTATAATGAGAATAAGATGGTAACAAAAACTAACAATCCTAATAATTAACATTTATCAATAAATATTGAGATGATAACAAAGAGCAAGGTTATATATCACCTGCTGCCACTGGCTTAATAAAAGATATTTCTAATCACCGATATTTTTTACTGTACAAAAAATTGTACAACAATTTGTTAAGGCCTCCCTCAAGAAGCCACATACAACTGCATGGGTAGTTAGGTACTCAGTTGATTTAATTAAACTAACTATGCTTTCAGTTTCAGGGATTTCATGAGATGGGTACATAAGTTCTCCTCCATCATGACTCTTCAATCTAAGGCCTAAGTAGTATGAATTTGGTCTACCAGATGAACTGTCAATAGAACCAGGATCTATATCAGCCAAGAAAATTGTTGAGTCATCAGTCATTCACTCTGAGGATAAACTCAAATTGTCGATGGCAATGGACAGATCAGATTCCATCACATGATCACACTCCTTTTGTTGAGCATCATCCTTGATGGCATTCTCTTCCTTCCCTTCTGCAGCAGCCATACAATCTTGGAATCTGAAGCAACTGATGAGGTGGTCATTTGTTAACCCCACAACCTGCATGAAGGAGTATATGACGGTGGGACCCACACCTCGGAAACCTCTTCTCACCAGGTCTTTGCTAATAACATCAGCTTTTGGTGTTTTTACTGGAACCTGTCGAGGATATCGGAATCTGCTAATTATAGGCTTATGGTTCACAAAACTCCAAATATACTTGTCAAATGACCCAAACTCTTCTATGACCTGGCATCAGTAAAACCTGCAAAAAGTTAGTTGCAATGATAATCATAAGCATGGAGCAAATTATGCAAAATGCAATTATGGCAGTTCAGTGAAAAAAGGGCATTGTAGTGTTTCATGTTTGGAAAAGTATCAAGACTGATAGGTGACTTGGGACATACCAGCTAAGCATGCTGGCTGGTTAGAGAATAAAAATAATTAGGTTGCATATCATTGTTGAAAATTAGAATAAAAGAAGCTCAGGCTGTACAGCGGATTACTATCATGGTTTGTCCCATATGGGTCATACAAATTGAATAAGGGTCAGGACCACAACCCGATTACCTTTATTACCTAAGCTACCAGATCAAATGACCATTAAACACCAATTTTAAGTCATTCAGTTTATCAATGTAGGGGCAAATGGGAAGAAAATATAAAGTTCTTCAATTGATTTTCCAGAAAACTCAATAGATCCCAAGGCAACTCCAATCTTTCTTAAAAAGAGAACAAAATGTGTTAATTATCAAAACAGAATTGAATTATCCTGTTTGCCCCAATTGTTAATTATCAAAACAGACGCAGTTTGAAAAAAATTCAGACTTGATTTTCTTTTTAGGTATTTCCCCTAAAGATCAATGCAGAAAATAAAGCTATTAATTTTAGAAGAAAAAAAGGCTTCCAAACTTGAAAAATATTAAGTAGATGATTATGCTCCTAACTACAATATCCTAATAAGGATAAACATGAAAGGACCCCAATATTCCTCTTAATTCATAGATCATAAATAAGGAAGTACGAAGTACCACCTAGATCACTTGTTCCCTGGACATGTTATTAAATCCAGGGACACCCAATACAGAATAATTAATTTAGGATATGACGGTGAAATAACACCAAGGCTGTAATCTTGTCTTTCAATGGTCCGGCAATCAATAAGTAATCATGATCAACCCAAGAGTTTGCATATTCCAACATGAAAGGTTGCAAAAGTCATGAGAAAACTAATATACCTTTGATATTTGACGTGCATTCTCAATTATAGCACGCAATTTGAGGTCAGAAAGTAAGGAACTTGCAGTGGATCCTGGTGCCATTATCTTCTTCTCATTAAATTTTGAGACAGCAACTGGATCAAAGTCCACAAAAACTTCCCTGCAATGAACTTTGTTAACAAATATAATGTGAACAGTCAAAGAAAATAATGGGCTACAGCTGAGGTAGCAGCCAACTGGTACGGGTTTGAGGCTAAGAATGGATAATAATAATTCAAAAAAATAAAATAAATTTAGAAAATCTACAGAGGTAATACCTAAAAATGTGCCTCTTGCTTAGAATAGCAGGCCAAGTGAGTTCAGACAGTGCACTTGAAAGAACAAGAAGCTCAAATAGTTTCCTACACAAGATAAAGAGCGTCAAGAAAAATATAACAGCAAAAGACAGATTCCTTTTCCAGCCATTATAACAAGATTGATTTTTGTGGATCACTTACTTGTCATCGTGTACTGGAACTCCCCATTCTTCGTCATGGAAGGTAGCATAACATGATTCTAATATCAATAGGTAAACTTAGTTAGGAAATAGAACTTTGAAAAAAGCCAATTTAGTTCAGAACTTAAAACTCAAAACAGGAATTATAGAGGAATTTCCAAGAAAAGTGTGGCTAGCGTGCATTCATCTCCACCACTATCAACCTATATCTGGTTCATACCATACATTCACTTAGGATTCCCAATTTTCTCTTTAATAGTTGAAAAATATCAACTAAAATCCACGGGAAAAAAAAAAAAAAAAAGAAAAACATACATCCGTTGCATGTTTTATTACACTGGCTTCAGCTACAAACACATGCATGTTGTATTACATTTCAAGCAAATGAAAAGAGCTCAATATCTTAAATTGACAAACCCGACTCCACTCTCATTTCACATTAATTTATATCTGAAAGAATACAATGACATTAAACGGAACTATACATTCAATTTTTAAAGTAAAAAAATCTCAAACTTCAAAAACTGAAATTCACATTGAAACCAAGTGAGAATCACACAATTCACACTACAACAATATGAGCACCAACAAGACCAGACAACAGAAACTATCTGTCAAAACTCAAAAGGCTTATAGTAAAACCAACTTATCATCACAGCATAACAAATCTCCTCAGTATAAATATGGAGGAAGTGAAAGAAGAAGGAGAAGAATACGAACCAGTATTAGGAGTGATCCAAGCACACCTCTTCTTGGATTGTGAACCATGAGGAGGAGATTCCAACACACCATCAGAAGCAACACTCCTAGGCTTTGACACAGAGCGCTTCCTTGTACACCCCAAGCTATTAGACCGAGTCAATCTTCCAGTAGATGCCCGGCTATGAAACGAGTCAGTGGATGCATCAGACGAGCACGAAGCATTGAGAGACAAGTTACATTGCAGCAACTGCTCATGCCGGCGCAGAACACTAGCAGAATGTGACTGAGGAGAAGCCACAACCGAAGACATTTCATAGGACTTCTTCTTCTCTTTGGCCTCGTTGTACAATTTCTCAGCTTTCCTCAGTGGCTTTGAAGCTGTTTTCCGAGAACTCAATGACCCTGTCTTGTTCCCAGCTGGTCCAAACACAGGCCTTGCAGCCTCTGAGTCACCAACATTCATAGACCTCAATCTAGGACCTGACATTGACACTATTTTTTTGGTTCAATTTCCTTTTTTGTTTGTTACTTCACCACTCACCCCTTCACAGAATTCTATCTTCTTTTTTTACTTCTAACTATCCATCAGCTACCCAGAAAAACTCACAGAAACACCACTCTTGGACGCTTAAGACACAATAGAAAGCTTGATCACTGAAACTTTTGGCGAACACCTGGTGTGCAGTGATGTGGGTTTCTAAACAGATCTCAAATATGCACTGAACTCGGTATCACTGAAAACACATCCAAAGCTTGCAATTTGAGAGGCATTGAGAGACCAAACCCGCATTCCTCTGATACCCAGATTCCGAAATCAGCTCAAAACCCAGAAATGTTGAAGCTGGCGGTGGGTGCTGCTGACACAACAGGATCAAGTTGTTGACCCTTTTGAGCAAAAGCTAGGGTTTAAGCTTAGTTGCACTGTGTAGGAGTGGTGGGTTTGGAAATGAGGTTGAAAGAGTCTCCAAAGGTTGAGATCGCATTCTGCATTGTGGAGAAGGAGGTTGCTATCAACACTGCAACCTCGCTTACCCCCATTCCTCAGCTGAATTCATGCTTCGTTTATTTTCTTTTCTTTTTCTTTTTCTTTCCCAGAAAAATAGCAAAGAAATTTTCCGGGAAAAGAGGTGAGGTTTGAGAGTGAGAATGACAGAAACGTTGAAGATTGAAGAGAGAGAAATAGAGGTTTGATCAAAACAAACGAAGATACAGAACCAAAAAAATGTGGGAGATGAGATGAAGTGAGAGAATGGGAAGAGTGAGATGTAAGAACGCCTCTTGAGTGAGTGACGCAAATATCAAGCCTTTAGAAAACGAAATTATTTAAAGTCAAGTTTGGTAAGAATTAAAAAAATATGGTACGATATTTTATATTTTATTCTTTCAAATAGATTCATTTATTGACTCGCACTAATTAGGTTAACAATATTGTTTAATCTTCATAAAAAAACACAATGATTTTTAATATTAAAAAGTACAAAAGTGGTAAGAATAAAAAAATTACTATATTAAAATTTAAATAAATGTGAAATAGCTTTTTAAATGTAAAAATCTGTCATCAACTCTTTATTACTAACCGGTGGGAAGAAAGGAAGGCTACTTTTATTTTATTTTTATATAAAATATTAAATTTGAATTTTTAATAACTTAATGATTAATTTGATATTAGGGTCAAAAAATAATAAGTGTAGTGAGTAGCTTAGAGAATAGTTAAATGATAAAATAATCTAATTAAAAAATAAAGATTAAAAATAAATGATTGAAAAATAATTTTATCTCTTAATTAAGGGTTATATTTTAAGTTCATGTATATGAAAAACATTTGTCTAAAAAAGCCGGTACCTTATAAATCTCATATAAGAGATTATCGTCAAAAAAAAGTATCTTAAGAGATTAGTACTATAAGTTTTTTACTGAACTATTACCGTAATTTTTGAATGGTTAAGAATTGAATTTCAAGTTGATGCATATGGAAAATATCTCTTTAAAAAAGTGGATCCTTTATAAATTTCAGTATCTTCTCAATTCTCGATCTAGGAATATCAAAGCTATAAAAAGAGAGAAATATTATTTTTATAGATTAGCATCTCATTAGTATTTATATCAAGAAGGATACGATGATAAAAAAATATATCAAGAATAATACGAGTGTAAAAAATTATAGTTAGCCACCAAAATTCAATTTTCGCCCTTTTATTTTGTCGGTTACAGAGGATTAGGGTCTAGGGATGTTAATTATGGATTACTCAGCTCATTAGGAATAAGTTATGGGTTAATATGTTTTTTTTAGAAAGAGTTAATAATTTGTTGAGATGAATTGAGCTGAACTAATTAAGTTAGAGTTTTATTTTCTACGAATCCTTGATTGTTTGAGTTAACTAGCTAGCGATTCTAAATTACATCAAAAAACTCTGTTAAGATAAGTAGAACGAAAGAAAATAAATAGAGGTATACATCAAAAGTAATATTAGGTTTTTTTATTGTTTAAAGGAAGAGAACAAAGAAAGAAATATATTTTTTTTTTCTTTATATTGTTTAAATATATTTTTTTGTCACCGTTGGTTGTAAAAACCCTTCTTATTCGAACTTTTTGTTTAGCATGTCATTAAGCACGGAAAGAAAATAGTTACACTTTTTTCAACCTTATATATTTTGAGATTATTGTTAATAATGCAAATATATAAACAAAGAGGAAGAAAAACAGACAACAAATGGGAGATGAAGAGATTTAACTCTATTCAACGCAATACAAGTAATGTACAAGAGTGAAAAGAGAGAAATATAAAACCAATAAGTAATAAAACGAAACTACTTTAACAAATAAGTGAAATAACAAAAATAAATATTATTTAATATCTTTCCTCAAATTCATGATGCATCAATAGAAACTATTGATAGTTTATTAGTTAAGAAAGGAAAACGCTAAGCGGAGTGCGATTTTGTAAACAAATCAGCATTTTGCATAGAAGAAGAAACCAAAGTTAAGGTAATGGTTCTTGAAAAAGTAATGTATGGTAAAATGACAACGAATCTCAATTGGTGCATTCATGGAAGACCGAGTTGCTGGTGATTTGCATTGCATTCATATTATCACAATGCATAGGAATTGGAGTAGAGAGTGAGACAGCCATATAGTCAAGTAACCATCTCAACCATATTATTTATGCATTGGTGGATGTCATGACTTGATACCCAACTTCTATTGAGAATCTAGACACAATTGTTGTTTCTTACTCTTGCAAAAAATAAGATAATCTCCCAAAAAGATGTAAATTTTTGAAGTAGACTTATGATCAATGGAATCACCACCAATCTGCATTGGAGTAAGCATGCAACTCCAAGGAAGAAATCCGGAAAAAAAAAAACTTTGAAATTGGGTATCTAGAAGATAGCGAAGGATGGGAAGAACAATCGCCCAATGAACAACAGTTGAAGAATCGACAAACAGATTAATTACATGTACAGTATAAGAAATATCAAGTTTAATAGTGGTTAGACACACCAAACTCAGCAAATTTGAGCACGATCCAACGGTCTACAGTTATAAATCGAAAATCTACTGTAGGTGAAATGCAAATTGTACAAATTACACTACAATTTTTCCTCTTTGCGAAAGTTGTGACTTGAATCAAACTTGTAAGGTTAGCAAATGAGTATTTATATCTCAAAATTGAACATTTGCTATTTGTAATTAAGAAAAACCTGACTTCAACCTTAAATCAAGTTGATTTTTTCCCATCAAAGGAGGTAACTCCATAAATCATTTGCTATATGCAGAATGTGTTTGTTGACACTCCAAATAAAGGAGGTGTGAATAGAGAAACAGTTACAAGTCTTACTTTTATGTTTAGTCTTTCCAAGTCAAATTAGTTGTAATTTCACTGTAGATACCTATATAATTTATAAGCAATGTCATATGCAGTAGCCAAGTTTTATATTATCAACCACCATATACCAACTACAAGGACAATCAACCACAATATTCACCAAAACATTAAAGAAAAAGTAAGCAGTTTGCTTTGGAAGTAGAGACTGAAAAAACTAGTAATAAAGTACAATTTCGGAAAGCTGATTTTCTAAGTTCATTAGATGAAATAGGGGTTATGCGAAGGTAGAAAGACTGGATTGGATGGGGAAAGCTTAAGGGGTTGAGTGCAAGTTTAGATTGTACCCCTGAACCATAATTTGGAGACTGTAAACTATTTTTCATTTACAAATAACATGTTTAGCAAAAACACAATTAAGTCAAAATTGAGCTTAATTTTAATTCCAAACCATAATTTAAGTAACACTTTCTCGTTATGCTAAACCATAGTTTTACAAACTATAATTTAAGCCCATCTAAGTAACCATCCGGATTTAAACCAGTTATCTTTCTTCTTGGTCATCAAAATCTTTTACCACAAGTAAAGTTCATCTAAAAAAAAATCTAACAACACTCTTTTAAATACCCATTTATTAAAATCACAAAATTTTATAAGTTTTATTTTTTATTTAATTAGTCTCATGTTTTTTATTTTCTCTTAATAAATTTTAACTAACTATAAAGAGTATTATATTAAAGAGTGTGATGCTAATAGTCTTTATTTATTTATGATATCATTGATGAGAACCTTAAAATCATCACTTCAAGAATAATTTTACATAACCATCAATCTCGTCCAAAATTGCGTGAATTTTTTTACAACCAAAAGTGACAAAAGCAAATGCTAAATCTAATGGCCCCATGCATCGGAACTAATACAAAAATTACAGCACCATCAATCTTTTTCGGATTCCAGCATCACCAAATATGAAATGCAAGCCTTATGAATTAAAATTTACACAAACAAATGCACCCCTTACTTGGCCCAGGTCCATTCTCAGCTAAACCTCTGTTGAATTGACCAACATGTATGGGTAATTTGCTGACATAATATGTCTTTGTATGGAATCATTTGAGACTTCTGAGTAGGAAAACTGGAAATGATAATGCCAAAATGCTACTGTTACCCTCCATGACCGTGAGAATAAAATGACGCCAATAAATTCTACATTTGTTCCACTACTAGCAAACTGTTTCAGACAAGTTGAACCGGTGTACAAGCAAATACACACCAACTGTTCCACTACAAGCCTAAGTGAGGAAGAAAAACAATAACAAGAAAGGATAAACATGAGAAGCAATGAAATTACAAGAGACCTGCCAATTAATTTATATAGTTACAACTTTATGGCTTCCGAAGGATGAATTCAGCAAGGCTTAATTTCAAAACCTATGCTCAGAAGCGTTCGAGCTGACTCCATTGCTTTCTCACCCCCAAGCTCCAGCGCTTCCCCAGTTAGTTCTCCTTCTGTGTCCACTGACCATTGAGTAGAAATTTTCTTGTTTTGTGGAGAATCGGGTTTCTTCACCTGCAAACTGTTCATGGAGGCAGGTGCTGCAGCAGCCACAAGAGGAGCACTTGGTGGCCCATGTCGTTTCTTGGGCACTGGCATGTCATGGTCATGTACACCCTTGTATGTTATGATGATGGCATCTGAGTTATCTACAGCGGTCTCAATGTGCTTTCTGACAGGACATCCAGCAGAAGTGCATCTGTAGTAGTTCCTGAAACATTCATGAGTTGATCAGAAGAAAAGAAATAGATCATAATTTCAATGGCCAAACTAGAAAAACACAAAAGGGGAAGTCAACATGCCATATAGAAGATGAGGAGGGGGGGCAGCTGTTTGGTTACTGTTTCAGAAAACAACTAATTTTTTAAAGATCAACAAACAGAAGAATAAGTTTGACTTCTTTTATTTGAAGATTTTAAATCTAGCTCCTAATATTTTGTTCCTATGGAAAAAACCAGAACAATCTGAAGCCGTTTTTGTTCAATTTTATAAGTGATTTGTACTGTGGTATCATTGTAAGAAATGGTAAACTTGTGGAACATAAAAAAACATGCATTTATATTCTTTTCATTCTCCCAACTGTGTTTCTCTTCACCGCAAGTATGTCTGCTGACATGCTTTTTTTCCCATGGAGCAGAGCTCTTAATGGTTGGGATTTCTCCATACACCACTCACCCTATATTTCATGTCAGTCACTTTCAAGCATGAGGATGCACCCCCCCTACAACAGCCCGCAACCACCATTTCATTTACACCACCACCATAGTCTCACTGAGAAACTGCCAGCGCCTAGCATCACAGTTCCAGTGGTGCAGGCATGTTGGGGTGAAGATTTTAGGAGATGAACGTCACAAAGTTATTCTGCACTTTTTTTTTTTAAGGAAATAGTTTAGAAATTGTTAACCCAAACAATTTTTTCAGTCTATTTTCTTAAAAAAATATTCCAAAAGGACCGAAACAAGTTTTGAAATCAAGGACAAAAACAAATTTTGAAAATAAATTAGAAAAACAATTTCAAACAAGCCCTAATGGCTAGCAAATTTTATTTTACAGAATTGCTGCTTCATCACTAGGACATCTGTCCCTGTCCTTTTGCCCAGATAAAGCAGTTCCTCTCAGATTAGCAAGGAAGCAAAAGGACTATACCACCACCTACATATCTTTGCTTTAGAAGATAAGAAATCTCATCCTCCCAGTTTTGGAAGGAATGTACTGATAGTTATTCATAGTGCAAATGATGCAAACACAAACTAAGAATGCAAAAACCAAAAAATAAAAAGAATTAAAAAAAATTAAGAAAATATTTGCATCCAAATGGTTTTGGACAATAAAATGCACATGTATGTCCCAGTTACTGACACTTGTTGATTTTGAGCACAGAAAATCCAGTGAAAATACATTAAGCTATGTAAATAAGATGCTTCTTTCATTACTTGTTGCACCAAGGAGAGAAGAATATGCATCTAAAACACAATACATAATGTCTGAAACTCCAGACCAAGTTAGGTAAGGTTCCAAGACTTGATAGGAGACACAAATAGAAACACCGAACTTCATAGACTTTACCAATATCTCACTATAGCTGTTAATAAAATTTCCAGAATGACTGATTGGCTGTTAAAAGATATTCTCCATGGAGGGAAAATAAATCAGTATTTGACTCACAGTCTCATACTGACTTACTATTTACAAGTGATCAAAGGTTTGATTTGATGACAGATAGAAAAATACAGACTCCCAATTTTTTTATTTTGTTTTGCACAAACCCAATCATTATTTTTTGGGGGGATAAATCCACCAATGCATTTTATTTTGGGAAAATCCACCTAAAAGTTAATTCTGATTGCTAATAATGTAGTCCATAGTCCACACTCAAAAGATGTACAACAACAATACAATAAAATTCAACTAACTTAGAATTTCTGACGATTGGTTTTACTATGTTATATGGCAGTAGGCCTAAAAACAAGACCTGCCTTTATGTAAATGACTAACAACATTCAATTTCAAAACAAAACTTGTGTCAATTATCACAAAAGCGCTCCTCTAACATATATCAGCAAATTCAAGTTATCTTTGTTTTAGACACTACGCAGTTTTCTTTTAACTGTGTACACATTTTGCTGTCAACAACTTGCAACTGAACACTGAAGATAACAGCAATTCCAGTTTTCAGGTTATTAGTTATTACTCCATATTATGAGCTTTGGTTTCTTTAGCAAACAGAGAGAACCAACAGTTATATGGTAGTCTGAAATGATATTACTGATGAACAAGAGTCCGTATATATTATCTTGAAGAACCAATAAATTCAGTTTTAAATAATACATGCTGCCATGATGAATGCAGCATTTCTTGAAACATAAGAAAGGGATAGACAAGTCTCAGTTTAACACAATTCATATGCCTTCCATATAATAATTTTTGCAAACTGTTTCATTTATTAATGTGACACTCAGTCCATGTTTGTTTTGGCTTAATTTTCCCACAAAAATAGTTTCTATCTAAAAGACCGCTAAGCAACTTTCTTATTCTGTTATTCCAAACCAAAACTAGACTAATACAAACATGCACAGAATACAAGTGCCTTTATCCTGGGTCACTAAATACAACTATGAGTTTTTTGCTCAAGTTTAAACCTACACAATAAGATATTATTAATGAAGCTCAGTAATTAGCACTCCCACAGAAAAAGAAAAATTTTAAAAGAATATATATAGGGGCAATATTTTAAAAAAAAGTTAAAAAGAAAGGGTAGCTAGAAATAATGTATTTGCATTGCATCATTGTCTTTGAACTGCTTACAAGCAAATAAACCACATGTAATTTCTTACCAGATTTTACAATTTTATCAGTTTATATTTTTAATTTGACACCAATTAAATCTAATTACAACTTAATTTTCACCAACAATGTATAAGGATACTAATTTGTTAAGGCAAAAATATGAAAAACATGTTAAGTACTGGACAAATTAAAAAAAAGAAAAGGAAAACAGAAAGTAAGCAATAAATAGGCATGCACCTGGGATGTGGATTTCCTTTCACCATTTTCTGCCCATACTTGCGCCATCGGTAACCATCAGCAGATATCCCCACATCCCCTGCTGCATGTACAACAAACTTGGATTTTTTTCCAGGTTTTACTGGAGAATCCAAGTCTGTTAAGTCACCTTTCTTCATTCTGGTTATCAAATTAAAGGAAAGAACATTAAACATTATATCCTGCCACAATAAAATGGGTTTATTGTCTAAATTTTTTCCCATAAAAGTATGAGTTCATATGCAAACTTGCCTTTTTTTGGGCTCTGGTTCATTTACATGTTCCTCTTTCAAAATAGCATTACCATTATCACTGATATTAGATATGTTTTGTCGTTTCTTATCAGTGCTGCAGGGTGCTTCTTGTAGAGATTCTTTTGAAGAAATGGATGGATCAGCATCCTTCAGAACTCTGATAGGATGCTCTGGAACACTGTTTTCTACAATGGGTTCACTGGAAGACAGAAGCTTATTTTCCCTAATGGAATTAGTCTTCCGCGGAGGATCATGACTGTGCTCACTTTTATAAACAATCTCTATCACATGACCTGAATCATCACAGCATTCAATCTTCTTAGCACAACAATCTGAATGAGTACACCTGTAATAGCTTCGAGAACCTGTAGGACTCTTCACTTGCTTCTGACCATACTTCCGCCAGTTGTATCCATCAGATGCTGACGTCCTTGCAACAGAAACAGAAGATAAGGTTTTGCGACCAGAAGGATTTTTCTTATCTACTCCTGGCACATGTGCATTATTGACCTTTGGAGTAGATATTTTCTGTTTTGGTACGGTTGGACTAGAAACAATTGATAAAGATTGTGTAACAGAAGTTGTTGATAGATCCGACAATGGAGTTGAACACACAGACACCTGAAGCCGATTTTCTGTCTGAGTTTGGAGTGGCTGCGCTGCTCCTCTTTCAATAATTTCCTTTTCAGGAGATCTAACTGTCTCCTGAGCATGAAATGATCTACTTTAGTGCAAAAGAAGCCAAAATAATGGGGATGTATAGAACATACGACTTTCTGATGCTTAATTCGAACAAAAGATGTTAATTTTTACTATCAATTTTTAAGGAAATAAGTTTTGTGTATTGCACTTTCATGTCATATTGCATAATCTAAACTAACCAAAATGCAACTCTGAACCCATCATCAATGCTCCTAGGCTGAATTGGGATGGGAAGCCAAATTCCAAAAATCAAGCTTACAGGTTCTTGTCAAAGAGTCATACTAAAATTCAACTTAATTGTGAAAAAATGAGTCATCATAGACAAACTCCTGGTCCTGGGGGCTTTAATAGCATGTCAAAGATCAATTCTCCTAAAAGCTCAGAGTTGGACATAAGCTCGAGAATGGTTTATGGGTGCGCTTGATACGTGTTGAGGTATAGCACAAGAACAGCACAGTACAAGTAATCAAGAAACATAACTTTTTGTCCAGGATTATGTTTGATGGACAATGAACATCACAATAAAATAACATTATTTTTACCAAAATATCCTTTTTAATAATTATCATTATAAACTAATAAAATCAGAAATATACGGGATCTAAATCAGATCTCAACGATCTCTACCTTCAGCCCTTTATTGATCTCGCTCTGTTTCCAGAAATTATTTGCAGGATCAAAATCAGATCTCAACAACCATAGAGATTACGACACCAGATGACAGAACAAAAAAAGGAAGTTGAAGAGATCCATCAAACACCTTCACAATTTCAAAATCTTTCGCTTCATTTCTTCAAAGCCCCTTCTTTTTCATCATTTCACCGATCTAATTAATTTTATTTCCCCAACATCTGATTTTTAGATGGAATTGACACATAATTATTTTACAACAAAAAAATTCTCTTTTTTGTTTTTTTTCTATTGATACCTCATGCTTAATCATCAGGCCTTCTCCACAGCACTTGGGTATTTATTAAGGCCAAGTTGTATTTATTGTCATGATATAAAATGATATAAATGGAACTTGAACGTGTGAAAGAGACCACACATGAATATCACTGTGTTACAATGTGGATTGTGAATGTGTGAAAGAGAGAGGGGAAAGAGAAGGATAATTTTGACATTTCTGTTTATCAGCCACCGGACAAAAAGTTGTCCCGTGGTTGAGTAAGTTATAAATTTTTAAACTTTTGTCCAGTCCTGTTCTCCAATTATTATTTAAAACAAACATGGGACAAATGCTTTTGCACTGTCCAGTCCTTTAAAATTTAGCAATCAAAAGGACCCTATATCTCTACTGGCTTGTGACTGTAGACTTTTTAGTATTAAATGCACCATCAGATAGACATTTCCTAAGTACATTATACATTAGATATTAGATATCAATGTTAAAATGAAGTGTAAACCACAGAGATAGGAAAATTATTCTAAGAATCTTGACAAACATCATGCAGGAGTTGCATAAAGCTTCAGGTCTCAATTTTGAAAGAAGCCAATTATTAGTTGCAGCACGTACCTTTGATAGGATTTTGGATTATTGCAGCCCAATGTTAGATTCTGGACATTACTTCTTCTTCTTTTTTTCTTTTAAGTTTCAAGCAATTATATTTTTTTAGGTTTCAAGCTCCTTCTATGGTATGCATCATCAGTATACTTTGAAGAGCAGGTCTGAACACTTTTTTAAGATGAAGCCTCGCATCTACTTACAATTTTTAATGAGATAAAAAAAGTGGTATCAGGAGGCTTGAGAAATCTTTTCTTAAAATAAGTTTCACAAAGTCAAATCCCCGAGTTGAAACGATTTATCGTAAAAAGTGAGCAATCATTCTAAATCCAAAAACACTAAGTGTTCTAAAACAGAGATACAAAAATCTAGTGAACCTATATATAGCAACTGATACATAAGAACAAGCAACTAAGCAAAACTCTTTAAACGGGTTACACTTACACTACATACTAAAATCCCTAATCAGAGCAACAACTACTAGAAACCCTTCAAACATACGATCGCATCAAAACGAAATTTAAAACCGCATTCAAAATAATTAAATTAAATTAAATATCCTAAGATAAATGCTCTCTAACCTTACTTTCGGCTTTGCCACCTGAATTCGGCGCAGTAGAGCTGCCTTGCAAATCTGTCACATCAACCACACAATTAACTTAAAAATAAATAAAAAAGGACACACACTGAACGAAATAAATAGTTAAATACCGTCAGTCCGATGCTGCACAGGAAGGGTTTCAACCGAAGAGGGAACACCACCGCCTAGGGTTTCTAAATTGGACTCCGTACGAGGCTCGTCGGAGCTCTGTAACTCGCCACGCTGCAACTTTGCGGCGGACGGCGATTCGACGACTCGTTCTGTTTCCTTGGTGTGTTGCGGTTTTTGGTGAGAATCGTTTCCTTTGATGTCTGGCTCTGGGAGAGGTTGGGGGCTGCGGCGCTCGTCCATGGCGCGGTAGCGGAGGGAGAGAGAGAAATAAAGGTTTGGAGAGGCTGTGCTGTGCGTTTTATGGTGTCGAAAAGAAAAACGTTTCGGGTTTCGCGAAACGCCACAGTTTGTGTGAGAGAGAGTTTGCGGGGTAGGGGTGAGTGTCTCTGACCAGCATTGACTCAGGTGTCTCTCTTTTCCCAAGAGGACAAATAGTTAAATTAATGTTCGCATTTATTCAAACTAAAATACTTATTAAACCTCCACTTCTACTTTTACTAACACAAATTCAATCTAGTAAAAAGGGTTACGTAGTACTTTCTTACTACTATAGTAATGAATTTAAATTTATTTTTTTATTAAGAACGATGCTCACATTAATTAATTGTATTTCAAACAGAATCATCTTTAAAGAAACTTTTTTTAAAGCAAATCGCTAAAGAAACATACTTATTGGAAAAAAGACAGTAATTATAATTTATTTTTAAGAAAATAGGTGATGCACCAATAATACAAATTAGTTTAATCATAAATTATCATTATAATAAGTTTATTAAATTTTATAATAACTATCTAATTATATAAACTATTTTTTTTTATTTTACACTGTATGTATATCCATTAAATTCTTTATATATAAGAAGTGAATATAATTACTCTACATTGTTAATTTGTATATTATTTATCTAAATATAATAAAATTTGATTGAAATGCATTTACAATTTTTCTTTTATATTTTCATTCAATTATAAATGATCATATAACATATTTTTACTTATTTTGTAATGATTATTTTAAAAGTTATTCTCGGAAAATTTTTAATAATATACACTAATTTTATAATTTATAATGTAATCTTGTTTTGGCTTTTGATAATTTTGTATTTGTTAATTTTTCAATTAATACTCTTTTTATACAACATTAATTAATATTGTTAGACGTTGGTCAATAAGACTTTTTTTAAAATAAATAAATATTTTTTAACTATATCTTATATGGTTATAATGGAAAACGTAAATTTATTTAATATTTGTTTTAAATAAATTACTTTAAATAAAAATAGTATATAATATTTGCTAATACTTAAAAAAAATATTTTTATTCGATTACAAATTATCCTTTATGATAAATTTATTTATTTTATAATAACTATTTTAACAGTTATACCAATAATTATTTTTAATTAATTGTGGGGGTAGTTAAAATCCTTAAATAATTTTAATTATTTTATGGAATATATTTAATGATTTTAATTATATGTTTTTTAATTCACAATAAAAATAACCTCCTAAAAATATGATTATTTATTAAGAATATACCCTTAATTATTTAAAGTAGATAAAAATATTTAGTGAAATATAAAAGAGTATATTTTAATTAGTATTCTGAAAATTCGTTTATGAAGATTATTCTACTAATATAAAATTTCTTATATAATTTTTAATCTATAAATAAAATAAATATTTTTATATTATGATGTTAAATTTATTTATTTTTATTTAATATGTTTTATAAAATATTATAATACGTTATATCATGACATCTTTGCTTCATATTTGCATTCTACTGTGTTATTAATGAAACTTACATAATTAATAATAAAAAACCTTATTATAAATATAATCAGAATTAATAAGGAGAACATCCTAGACCTAGTAGTAATTCGTTCTCTCTCTTCTGTTCTGACGGAAGGTAACACACGCCGTCTATTACTAACGCTGTTGAATTAGGGGTTGCGTTAACGCCGTCAATGCTCTAATTTAATGTTCCCGATTCTTTGACCAGCTACAGTGAACCCTTTTCTTTTGCTTTTGCTTTTTGACCATTAATGACTCTTGAATCCAATGTGGCACTTCTCTATCTTTCTTTATTTTCAAAGGTTTAATAATAGTCTGTATATTTTATTAACCAGTATTACGTTAAAATTTACAAAAGAATATTTAATATTTATAGATTGAAATAAATATTTTCAAGTATATTCAAATGTATATTTTTGTTTAACATTAATATTTTTTGTTGACCAACTGTTTTAGTTAAATTAATAGGTAAGATACTTGTAAAATAAAGCCTTCGTGTTTTAAGTTGGTTCCTCCAATTATAATCCACTTCAAGCTAGATTTGACATAAATCAGGATTTGGTACGAATATAATATATTATAGGATTAATGTTATTTTTTATCTATTATGTTTTATAATTATTTTATTTTGATATGTCAAATTTTAAAATTTCATTTTAATTATTTATATTTTTTAAATGTATCATTTTGATAATTTTTTTCAATTTTCATTTGAAATTTTAATATTATGTTAACTTTAAAATTTAAAATGGTCAAACATTATTTTTTTTTCATTATATTTCTCAGTTATTTTACATTGGTATATTATGATTAAAAGTTACATTCTTATCCTTTATATTTTTTAAATATACTATTTTGATTTTTTTCAAACATTAATATTTTGTTAGTTTTAAATTTAAAATGGTTTAGAGTTACTTTTGATTCATTAAGCTTCGTTTTGGTAGGTTATGTATTAAAAATTTCATTTTTGTCCTTTATGTTTTTGAAATGTACCATTTTAGTTATTTTTTAAAAATTTTGTTAAAAATGTTAGTGTTTTAAATTTTAAAATAGTTAAATTAAGATAGTAGTGGTTAAAAATGATCACTATCTTTTTTATTTAAAAATTAAAAATCACTAAATAAATCAAGAAAAAATGGATTTGAAATCACAAACAACAATCTTCACTCTCATGTTGTTGTTGTTGTTATTATTATTATTATTATTATTATTATTATTATTATTATTATTATTCAACTTAATTATTTAATAACAATAATAATTTCATCATCAATTATTCTCAATCACAATAGATAAGGGTTATTTCTCCTTATGTCGCTCTAAGTCTTGTTGTGGACCCAAAAAGTTTGTTGCCTTGTTCCCGCTTCCATCATCGTCACAACTTTCCTACACAATCAGAAGTGTTGTCTCACCTAACGACAACAATTGGCTCATTGTTGCCCCTTTTTGAGTTGCTCATCTTTCTAGTCCAGCTTGTAGATGTCAAATGAGAAATCATCTACTTGCTTGACTCAACCGTGTGCGATAGTGGAAGTCTTGTTCACAAACCTCACAAATTGTCACATTGTAACTTTCTCATTCAAAATTAGATTAACTGGTGAGTTAGTGTCATGTTTATGTCTTTTGTTTGAAGAGAGAACTCTTGCTCCAATCTCCCTTGCTTCTTCTATTTCCAATAACATAGTTGTATGAAAGGTTTTGATTTTTCGGTAAGGAGTATAAGAATTTTCGGTGGTTTCAACGAGATTATATATCGATGTCATTCAATCAATGCGGTGTTACATTTTTTACCTTTTTATATCTGAAATAATTTGAAGGAGATAATGATTTTTTAGTTGTTTATTTTTTTAAAATAAAATAAAGATAGTGATGATTTGTAATCACCACTATATAAAGTTTATTTTGAAAGATTTAATGTAATTTTTTATCTATTATATTTAACTTTGGTAATTAAATTTTAAAAGTTTTATTTTGATCATTTATATTTTCAAAATGTATTATTTTGATTATTTTTTAAAATTTAAAGTTAACAAAATACTAATATTTTTAACGAAAAAATAAAAAATAATATATTTCAAAAAGATCAAAAAAATCAGAATAAAATTTCTAAAACTTAATATATCAAAATAAAATAACTAAAAAACATAATAATAAAAAATAACATTAAATCTCTATTCTATCATAGAATTAGTAATACTACGACCAAGTCAATAATGCGAAAGTTGATGACGAATCTAACCTAAATAAATATTAATATTATATCTTAAGACAGATAGTTGTTGTATTTCACTATTTAATTTAAATAACAATGGAAGTGTTACGGATAGGCCCATTCAAATATTTAAACTCTACAACCACCAAAAGATAGAAGATAAAACAGAAGATATATTTATAACCAATGTCGTTCATATATTAGATAATCTGAATATCTTTACAAAAGATAATGGGCCTCAACAATATCTTCCCAGGGTCCAGGTATTCTGCTATAAATACAGCTTTATTCATGGTGAAAGGTACACAACAATCCTAACTCTCTCTTTTCCATTCACACTGCACACACAGCACACCACTTGTGTTGTTTCCGGCAGTGATCATCTTCCTGGGGGTGCTTCATCTCCATAGGCATCTTCAGAGAGGGAGAGTTTGATCCCATAGCAAATCCCAGCAAACCTTGCTGGGTACATTCTGTTTCTCGTAAACGGAACAGGAAGACTAGAAGTATAATGTAAAAATTAAATAGAAGGAAAAATGGCATCACCCACCAGGCCACCACGAGCTAACAACCAAAGGAGAAAAGAAATCACAAGCATTAGGTTCTGTAACTTCCGTTACTAAAAGGATTGAATACTGCAAGTATATATTATCAACGTCTCTAGCGTGAGATTATTTCCATTTAAGCAAGAGTTTAGAATTCGAATTTTCAAATAGGTTAAATATTCAAATTAATTTTATGATCGACTTTCAGCATAAGAATATCTTATTTTCAGAAGAAAAAAAGTATAAAAGAACAATATCAATTAGATATGAACTTATGTTCGATATAACTGCAAATTTGAATTTCACCATGCATGTTTGCGTTTTCGTAAACAAATTTAAATGACATATATTCATGTCGTCATGTCGAAGTAAATACGATGATAACTTAGTATAGATAAATGTTTGTATAATAACTTTTTGAATATGTGTATATTTAATATTTTTGGACGGACGGAGTAAAGGGACAACGTTGTGGAAAGAATAGTAGAATTTCTGTTCAACAATTACTTGAATTTCTGTTAAAGTGGTTTTTATCATTCACAAGATAGCCAGATTGTGCTCCCGTCCAAAGCAGCATTACTTTGACCTAAGCTTACAAAAATGCATCTCTTAAATAATGTATTTGTTGAATTCATAATTCAATTCATTTTCTCAACCCGTACATGAATGATGCAAACACAGTACAATGAACCGTAAGTAAACAAAGCGATAATTAGCATCCGCTAAACACTTCCACTAACCACCTCAATTATTCCACTAACCAACTCAAATATATATTTTTAGCTTTTTAAGAATTTTTTGATTGGCATGCATGCCAGACTAACTATTAAGGCATTTTTTATTTATTTTATATTGATGTAATTCAAGATTATTTTACATGATTTAACAATTGTTCAGTAGATAATTATTTTTTAAAATATATAGTCAGATAAGAAAATTTTATCGTATAAGTTTTATCTATATAATCTTACATTTGTTTAAAATGGTTTAATATTTCGTTGATATATAAAGATTAACGTTATATATATATATATATATATATATATATATATATATATATATTATAAAAAATACATATTATTTTTTAAATATATAAAAATTAATATTTTAAAATGATAGATAAATTAAAAGATTAATATAATAATTATTTTAAAAGAAAATATGTAATTTTAATTACCTTTTCTGATTTGTGATGGGCACCTATATTTTCAATGGTGGGACAAGACTAATCGCAATACACGCACTCCAATAAATAAATTTCACATGTTTAAATTTGAACTTTAAAGGTATAATAATATAAAAAAATATTATTTAACGTAAAAAGTTTATAGAAATATACAGCTTATTATTTGTCTACTCATATTCTTAATATTTTAATAAATTGTTTCCTTTGCTATATATTTATTTTAATTTTTAATAAAATATTTGATATTTAAAAAAAATGATAAAAAAATTAAAATACAATTACTTTTATAAAACGAATCAGTAAATGCAATAAACACATTCGTAGTGCCATTTGTTATAATTTTTTTCTGTAAAAAATCACCTTTTAAAATATTAGAAGCTGAAAATAATAAGAAATTTGATTAAAATCATAAGCTATTTTCACTGCAAATGTTTTGTGCTTTAATGTCGGTTTTCATCAATGCTACAACGAGAAAGTAAACACTAAAATGACTATTAGTATCAATTTGTTTTCCGTTTGACACCTATCAGCTACAAAATTGGAAGCTAAGTCCGTAGTTGCACCCAACTTTTCAACCGATGTTACGTACGTAGCATCAACTGCAAATAGACGCTAAATTGGAAGCCAGAAGAAAAAAGATGATAAACACTACATTGAGGGTCTACATGATGGACGTTAAACCGACACAACTAGTATTGTGTTGGCCATGACCAAC
Source organism: Glycine latifolia (assembly GCA_013407115.1). Lineage (NCBI taxonomy): Eukaryota > Viridiplantae > Streptophyta > Magnoliopsida > Fabales > Fabaceae > Glycine > Glycine latifolia. The sequence continues at coordinate 6,440,427 of CM023957.1, forward strand.
ACTATTAGCATGTGCACTCAAATCACCCATCCAACTTGAATCCTTGCCCCCCACTTGAATTTCCGATCATGCTCACCAAAAGGCATTAGAGGATATGAAGGTTAGGCAAGGATATTCTATTATGGGAGTTTCTGTTTTCTAACCCTCTTGTCAATGATGTGGAAAGTAAAATAGAGCCAAGTGGAGTATATATGAGGTATTATTGTTCCTATGGTTGTCAATGTTTATTTTCTTCACGTAAAATTCATTTTTAAATATATATTTTTTCTATTGTTACACATCTACCTGGAGTTACTAAAATAACCCTTAAACTTGTTATTTTAGCAAACTTTTATTGAGACTTCACATTATTAAATAACAAAATCAAAATTCTTACTTTTTCTATTGTTCATTTTTAGACGATTATGAATCTGTTTAGATATAAGATTAGAAGTATTTTTGAGAATGTATCTATCGAAAAAAGTTTTATATTTTTAGTAAAAAACTCTTAAAAGTATTTATGTTTTATATATATGTCGTCTATCCCCCACTTGTACTTCTTAAAATGACAATTCTGGAATGGTGAGCGCGGACAAGAAGTGGAGAATTTGAGTTGGGAGGATGCTTTGAATGGTAGAAGTTGCAGGATGAAATGGTGGACAAGATGATAACATTGAGGATGAGGAAGAGGTAAGAATGAAGTTTTAAAGTACAAGATGAAGAAGTTTCAAGTGTTGTTTTGGATGATAAGCAACTGGAAGAGACAATTTGAAGCCCTCCAAAGCATTAACGTGCAGGACCATTCACAACCGTATTATATTTGCTCGAGATGGTTTCATTCTTTGAAATATGAACCGTATGGAGAGGCAAAAGAGCTTTCCTGTCCATCAAAATTAGTTGATTAAAGCCTATAATAGAGCAAAATTGACTTTCATTAAGACCTGCGTAAATGATCACTGTTGACATATCCCCTTATTATTAACTTTTAGGATTTGAGTATTTAAAAGTTAAAAATATATAATTTTAAAAATAGTTATAATTCTTATTTGAAAATTATTATTAAAAATCGTGATAAAATATATTCACATATAGGGTATAATAACAAATTTTTTAAGTTAAAATTTCAGCCGTTAAAAGTTAAAACTAGCTTCTCCCACCAAAGTGATGATTGCAGGTAAGTTCAATCTTATGAATGGAAAGCCATAAATGCTGGCAAAAAGGGAACCAAATTTCTCGTCTTTTTTACAGACAATTTACTTCCCTTAAAGTACCTCTTTTTCGTTTTTTTATTATTATAAAGTTTATAATGCCTTTTTGCATTCTTATAACTTTCTAATACTAATTGAGTATATGATATAATTAATAAATAGTTAAGTCTTTAAGTATATTCATTGATATTTGATTGATGGTTGCATGTATATTAATAAAATTTTGTTAAGAGAGATTATGTAACTTACTTTTGGTGATCTCTTTATCTTAAAAAGAATTAAATTTTGATAGTCTACTGAAAGCAATATCCTTAATGCGAGCACACACTGACACACAAAATTCTAATACTTGTTTGCTAACTTGTTGAGATAAATTCAAGATTCTCCTCTGTCGTATAAAGTGCCCCATTTGAATAGTTATCCACATATGGATCATTTCCTTGAGTTGTTAAATACAATATTTTCTAAACGAATGGTTCTGATTGGGTAGTTAAAATCTGTTTAGTACATGTTTGTTTTCGCATTAAACTATATATACATTCCGTGTCAAATTGCTTTATGTCATGTGATTTTGTAGTTTCACACACGTTTTTAGGTGTCTCCAAACACACACAACGCATGTTAGATTCCACGTCCACAGACAATAACCTGAGTAAACGACGTGGATAACCGAATTTATCAAAATATAATATGGACGCCATTTTATGAACTTTGATCCAAACATACTAACTGGGTTAAGACATAAAACTAAATACTTGAATTCGAAGAGTAAAAAAAATACAGTATTATTTGCAATGGTAGTTGGGATATAAAAAAACAAAATCTTTATTTATTTGAACTTTTGTTTCACTAGAAATGTTAAAAACAGATGTAATACATTCCTTCATACACATATTTTCTCATTAATTAAATTTTATTAAAAATGATAAAATTTAATGAGTATCACATCATATTTAATAACTCTTTCTTCAATTTGTAATTTTTAATAAATTTTAACTTACTAGAAAAAAAGTGTTTAAAAGAGTATATTTCTAACACTTCTCTTTCTTTTACACATCTTCTAGCGGAAATTATTCCAACCTTGATTGGTCACCTTGTGAGAGACTAGTAGTCCCTTTGCTAGATATTTGATCGTTGTTCTTATTTCTCGTAGTAGCTTGTTTGGTGAACAAAGTTTTATGAATGGGCATCTAACAATATTTGGTTGGTGATGCGGTGGTTGACAGAAGGCCGCACGTAGAAGATAGGATAGTAGTGCAAAGTGGCTGATACCAGCATCAAGAGATTAAAAAAGACAACGACGACGCAATTTGGTTAAGAGATTGCAACAAAGATTGAACAAGAATATTGTGATGCTGTGAACAAAAATAGGGATCGTACGTTAATTAGTAGAGGTTCGCCAGTGCTCATGGTTTTGTGGATAAACATTATTGGCAATAGTGGCATGTGTGACAAAAGCTAAAAGGATTTAGGTCTTATATTTGTTGCATGGATATGTTGCGTGAAGGACCGTGAGAGTTTATTGGAGAAGTTAATGAAATATAGAATAAGATGGCTGTGTGTGTTCAAAATGTGGGAATGAGGGTGTTAGGTGAAAGCAAAGGAAACAAAGTTCTTACAAAGGAAACTTGGTGGTGGAATGGAGAGGTGCAAGAGGTTATTAAACAGAAGAAGGAATGCTTTAGATCTTTGCATAAATGTCCCAATGATGAGAATTTGCAAAAGTTTAGAGTAGCGAGAAAAGATGCAAAGAAAGCAGTGCGGGAAGCTAGAGACAAAGTTTTTGACGATTAGTATAAAAATCTTAGGAGTAAGGATGGGGAGAAAGGTATTTACAAACTTGCAAAAATGAGGGATAAGAAGAGTAAAGACCTCACCCAAGTTAGATGTATCAAGGATGAAAATCAAAAACTTTTGGTGAGGGATGAAGATGTAAGTGAAAGATGGTTAAACTACTTTAACAATCCTTTTAATGGTAATGGTGACAACAGTGATGTGGTTTTGGAGGACGTTTTTTATGATCTGAATAGAAGATTTGTGCGCATAATTAATACACATGAGGTTAAGGAGGCTTTAAAGAGGATGAAGAATAATAAAGCGTTGAGACCTGATGATGTCCCTATTGAAGTGTGGAGGGGCCTGGAAGATGTGACAATAAAATGGTTGACCAATCTTTTTAATAGGATTCTTCAAACAAACAAGATGTCTGATACTTGGAGGAAAAGTATGTTTGTGCCTATTTACAAAAATAAGGGAGATATTCAAAATTGTTCAAACTATAGAGGCATCAAGCTCATGAGTCATACTATGAAGTTGTGGGAGAGAGTTATCGAACATCGCCTAAGGAGGGAGACCAAGGTTTCAGTAAATCAATTTGAATTTATGCCAGGAAGATGTACCATGAAAGCTATTTTATTGATGAGACAATTAATGGAAATGTATAGGGAAAGGAAGAAAGACTTACATATGATGTTCATAGATCTTGAGAAAGCATATGATAGAGTCCCAAGAGAAGTCTTATGGTGGACTCTTGAGAAGAAAAAGGTAGCATTAAAGTATGTTAATGCAATCAAGGATATGTATGATGGGGCTACCGCATGTGTGAAATCCTGTAATGGAACATCAAGGTATTTCCCTATCATGGTAGGTATCCACCAAGGTTCAGCTCTTAGTCCGTATCTTTTTGCCTTAGTGATGGATGAACTAATGAAAGATATTCAAGAGGAAATGCCGTGGTGTATGCTTTTTGCAGATGATATCGTACTTATTGATGAGACCAAAGATGGCGTGAATAGGAAATTGGAATTGTGGAGAAGCACTTTGGAGTCTAAAGGATTCAACATAAGCAAGAGCAAGACAGAGTATATGAAGTGTGAGTTTTCGCGGGTTAAAGATGGTGATCAAGACACAGTGCAACTACTTGGTCAAGAGGTACCCAAGAAATATGTTTTTAGATAATTGGGATCAATGTTGCAAAAAGGTGGTGAGATCGATGAGGATGTAAGTCATATGATTAGAGCATGATGAATGAAATGGCGGAGTGCATCAGAGTTTTTGTGTGACCGCAAGATTCCCCTTAAGCTAAAAGGAAAATTCTATAGAACAGCTGTTAGACCAGCAATACTATATGGAGCGGAATGCTGGCCAGCACATAGGCAACATGAGCATAAAATAGGGGTAGCAGAAATGAGGATGTTAAGGTGGATGTGTGGATATACGAAGATGGATAAGATAAGAAATGAGGATATTCGACGAAAGGTATTAGTGGTACCGGTATGTGAAAAAATGAGGGAGCATAGATTGAGATGGTTTAGGCATGTTATGAGACGACCACTAGATGCTTCTGTAAGAACAATAGTTTGTTACCAACAGTTAGACACAAAGAGAGGGAAAGATTGACCAAAACTTACCTGGGGAAAGGTAGTTAAACAAGACCTAATGGAGTGAGATATAGATTGGCTGACGGTATGTCTTAGGTAGACATGGCAACGGAACCCGACCCCACGGGGATCGAATCGAACCCGTCCCGACTTTGACGGGGAAAAACCGCGTTGACCGGGTTCGGGGACGGGGTCGGGTTTTCCACGATAATCAATAGCGGGGGCGGGGGCGGGGGCGGGGGCGGGGGCGGGGACGGGTATGGGAAATACAATACCTGCCCCGACCTCGACCCGAACCCGCCCCACCCACTAAAACCATACATTTAGAAACCTAAAAGCTAAAACGTTTGTGTCGCTGCCGCACTGTTTGTCTGTTTCGCATCCTCACTCCTCACTTCAGTCATGGTCACGTTCTCTCACTGTTGCGCCTTCTCTCACTGCCGCTAGCATTTGCTTCCACAACTACCAACGCTTCATTGCTGGATTTGCCGCCACGCGTCATCGTCTATGGTGCAGCGCCGCCTGTAGCATACCATTGACAAAGCGAAGAAGAAAACAAACACCGACGACATTAGCAACAACTCCTTTGCGTGGAAGAGAAGAGGAGAGCGTTCATCGGCTATGGTCTAGTCGACATTCTTCAATACTTTTATCAGCCCTGTTATTACATGGTCAAGCTATTTTACAGAGTACAAGGCAGCTTTTTGTTTTTTGATGCCACATTCTAGGTTTAGTATTATCAGTCGAGGTATTCAATGTTAACTTACATGAGTAAATCTTCAAATCTTTTTGTTTGATGCTAATCAATAGTGATTTTATCCCTTTAATGTTGGGTACTTATGTTTATTAGTTTGATTTATGCAGCTTTTACAGTCTTATTCATGATTGTTAATAGGAATGCTTATTTTCTATTGCTTCCTTGGTTATGGACTATACACTTAACAGTCATGAACCAGTATGGAAAATGCTAAAATCCCAGCACAGAATGTGAAAGTAATTATTGTAAGAGATGTTTGTTGTCAAATATGGGCTTGGAATTCCTCTGAATGACTTAGCTATATGAAAATCATTCTCGTGCTTTATCATTGTAACACAGAAGTAAGTGGTCTGATTATAAGTTTTGCTTTTTAATTAAATGCTGTTTGCATCTAGTGAATAAAATATTAAAAAATAACATGCAACACATAACTTATCCGGTCATATGTTTCCATTTATGTATGCATAATACTTTGTTCAAAACTGAGTGCCCATTTCATTTTTTTTTCTAATTCTGTTATGTAAGAATCATTTTATTGACCATCAGCAATTTGGAGTAATGATTATGCAGCAATTGTGTGATTTCTTTCTTATGTTTTTATCTATTTAAGTTTGGTTGATGGTCCAGTTTTGCTATATGGACCAGCTGTATAATAATCCCTTCTCATCGTCTACTCTATATGTTTCCACTAGTGTGAGTTACAGAATATGACAGAAGATAAGAACTCCTAACGTTTAATGAGTATGCAGCATAAGTTATATTTTTTTTTTATAATTTTAATTAATTAGCTGGGATGGGGCGGGGCGGGGAAACCTGACCCCGAACGGGGACGGGGATGGGTACGTGTTTTTTAACCCCGACGAGGATCGGGAGCGAGGTCGGGGATCGGGTTTAAATTCGGGGGCGGGGTCGGGGAGTGCAATACCCGCCCCCGCCCTGCCCCGTTGCCATGCCTAGTCTTAGGACGGAGTTGTGAAAAACGATAAGTTTGGTGGAGGGTTAAACCCATTAGTAACTCTATGTTTCAGTCGTTCCCTTGTTTTAGTCATTATCCTCTTCTTTTTTCCCTTCTTTCTTTTCACCATTCTTTTTTTAGCCTTTTTTTTCTCTCTTTTGTCTTATTTTCGATTTATCATTGGGTTCATCTACCACTGACCCCAATTAACTTGGGTTAAAGGTATTGTTGATGTTGATGTTGATTTGTTGCATGAATATGATATATCTTTTACTTTAACAGGTTCCTTCCATGCCAGTATTGTCTACCACTTGACATAGAAATTTATTATAGATTTGTTTGAATACAAGACATAATTGTTTTTGAAAAATTTTCTACTAAAAATGGAGTTTTTTTCGGTAGAAAATTCTCATAAATATTTCTAACTTTGTATCCAAACAGATTTTATATATACAACTAGTTCAATAATTGTTATATATGCATGAAAGCCATAAATTAATAGTCGAGTGCTATATATCGAGTCTAACGTGAGCTAGCCACCGTTTTATATAATATGGACTATGGTGCATGAGTGCACAAATATTATATTTCTTAACTATTGGGTATCTATTAAAGTTAAGAGTTTAATATTGGTCGAGTCTAACGTGAGCCACCGTTTATATGATGTTGACGATGATTATGTTATGTCTGTTGTGGCCCTTTTAGAAATCGTTAGCTTATTTTTGCATTTGAGAATTAGGAGTATTTTGGATTTTGATAAGCTTCATATAAAAATGGTACTCCTTGGATTCTGTTTCTGGATGCTGATATTGAGCGGGGTCTGATGTGATTTTTGTGGGCGCCATTTTCCTTTCCTTTGAGATTCAACTCTTACTTTAATTGGATGTTGCATTGCATACAAAATCCTTGTGTGGTTCACAATGTAGCAGCCAAATTGAAAAGAAACGGCACAGTCAGACCAATTTCATTTACCACTACTATTATTAAATGTTGATTAGAGAGTAATCATGAGGTCATAGTGGATAATGAGCCAAATCAATTGCCCTAAAGAGGCATCGTGTTTGGCCTATACTTGCCAGAGACAGAAACATGCAACTTTATTTAATAAATTGAAGGTAAGTTTCTCAAGCCAATTTCTCTGAGGTCCCCCGTGGTAATTTTATTTTATTTTCTAACATTTGTGCTGATGATAAGCCATTTTAATTTTTTTTTGTTATGTCCATTTTTGTTGCTATTTGTTCTAGAAAGATTACATACCCAAAGATCATTTAACTATGAAGCCAAAGACTAGTCTCCAAAGCTGTTTACCATAACATCCTACACTATTTTGATAGTTATTGTCAACCTAATAATGCAGATCTTGAGGATAACAAATCCCCCCAACAATTCCCGAGAATTAAGCACTTCCAAATTATTAGAAGATTATGAGCCACTAACAACCATGACATAGCTCGTATGAGTCATTAAAGATCAAACACTGATTAAATTTGTGTGAATCTAGGCTCATGGGTCTCCAGACAATGGTATCCTGTTGATTGATTAGTCTCAAACACAACATTCAAAGTTTAATAATATTAAATAAAGATGAATTTATGTGGTCTGGGAAGAGTAATAATCTTAATTCTGTATCAACGGGAAAAACAGATGAAGGAATTGAATTTAGGAGATTTAACATAGGTGAAGATTGTGAATATAGTTTTAAGTGTAACACAAATTTCATATATAATGATTCTGCTATTTGATCAGAGGAGAATGAGGAAGATGTCTGTGTCATACATTCGTGGAGAGACTATGACCTCCGAAACTATAGTATGCAGGATTATCACCATTTTGAAGTTCGCTGTTCAAAAAAAAAAAATCACCATTATGAAGTTCAACTTTTAATGGTGAAGACGAATGGTATGTGCACTATTTAGCCAAAAATCTATTTTTGATGGTGTACATTTTAGGAATTATCATGCATGTGATCCGATTGAGTTTCATTCTTTAAAGCACTGTTAGGAAAAGCGGAAACTAGATTTTCCATTCACCTCTTTATCACACTCCAGAACAACAATACGTATCTTATTTTTGGTTCTAGTGGGATAATCTGATTTTTCACTACATAAACTAGATTTTCCATTCACCAGTTTATGTTCTCAATAAAGTAAAACTTTGTAGACAAGATGTTTAGAATATTCGTTTGCTTTAAGAAAACGATTGTGTTCATTTAAAAAATATATATAATTATATTTACTCCACTCCTTGATTTAAAAAATTTAAGAAGAGTTTTTTAATGTAAATATTTATATAAATGAAGTAAAATAAAGATCGATCAAATATTACTTCCTAAAATTTACACTAATAAAAATAAATTATAAAAAGGCAATCAAATTTGGAGATCCAAGTATGACGTGGTTTTCCTAAATTTATCTGTGTATCATATATGAAAAGTGCAGATAAGTGAGAGAACTAATAGGGTTATATATTAAACTCAACAAAAACAAATAATGAGATATTTATAAGAATTTCATCCACCCAAGACCGTTGTGTTCCTTGATTAATGGACAAAAAGCTAAACTTAGCTCCATTTCCTCTATCCCAAGCATTTGAGTTTCAAGCGCAGGCAAATTTCCATCTTATGAAGTTTATTTTGCACACATGTATCGGAAAATATACTACCTTTTAGCATCATAAGAAGAAAAAGCATGCTATCAGCTATAGCTACAAGCATAGCATCATTTTAATTTTTTGGACCGATGTCCTTCAGCGAACAGATCTGTTCTTCTCCCATTGCAGACATGACAGAAACCACAAGATCTTTTCCTTCAGCAAATCCATCTTTAATCTAAATACAAAAGCAAGCATGCAAGTAATCAATTAACTGGAAAGAGTTCACATGAGGCATAAAACCACAACTTGAAAAATAAAACACATCAAACAAGGAAAGCAACTTTAAAAATGATTTCAACACGACACCTGAGAAAGCAACGCCTCATCCGTGGGAAGCTTCAGATCATCCTTGGTATTTCCATTATCAGTCAACAGACTCACCTATAAGAAACCCATGCCAATTGGTTAAGAATGCTTTGCAACTCTCAGAAAAATCACAATAATCTAACTGTTTTTATTTGCTGGATGCCAGTTAGAGTCATAATATAGCATTGTTTTACTTTTTAAAATTAACCAAGTTATGTTTATTCAACTTCAGAAAAATATCATGTTGGAAGTGCACCCAATGCCATCTTATCTTATAAACCCAAAAGGAGAAAAACAAAACAAACAAATATTAATTGAATGTAAAGGCTTTTGTTAGAAATAAAAAAAGAGTAGAAACAATAGGAGATATTCAACTTTCTCCATGTTAAGAAGCATGCCAGAAGACTAATTTTATCTTCTAAAGAAACCTTCAATAAAAGATAATCTCAGTTTTCAGAACATGCTATATTGATTTCTCTTTTTCATCTTACAAACCACAACATAATTGGCTTCCATGACACCTTCAGTGTTGGAAGTAAAAGAAAACTTACAAAGCCGTCTTCAGAGATATCAATAAGCTGATAGTCAGTGCGATTCACATGTGGAACCTGCAAAAAGAGCAATTATGACTGAGAAATGCATCAGAAGCAAATATTACATACATAAATGAAAGCAGAATTGCATTACATCACAGTTGTGTGATGATGGAACAATATCTTCAAGCTTTTTCCCATTAAAAATATCAATTGCAACAAAGTGGCACTTTGCATGTCCATGCTTGCCTGTCTTTGATGTAGAAACCTCTACGACCTGTCAAGATAAATAGACAAACAAACAGGGCAAAAAATATATGTTCACTTAACTGATTGTCTCAAATCATAATAACAGACAAATAGCATACAACGGCAACAAAAATCTTATCCCATTAGGTGAGGTTGGCAATAACAGACAAACAACAAAGCAATACTAAAAATATTTTGTCATCCGTGTTTCATGGATACGTGTATGAATTCCAGTATTAGTACAGGTAGTATGGGAATATAACAAATATTTTAGAACCCAGGCATGGTTACTACAGCATATTATCATATAGAAAAATAACAACACGAACTATAAAACATTAAAATCATAGCATAAATAGTTAAATACAATGTTCATAAATCATATGTTCCAACTCAAGTAGCAAAAATATTTAAAGAAAAATATAAGTTTTGAAAGGATGGAAATTGCAGTTTGTTGTATTTAGCAACAAAGCAAACAAGTGAAACAACTAAGCAAAAAAACTGGGTGTCATGTATGAACTCGTTTGTAGTATCCATATGACCACAATATAATCGTACCAAACACACACCCAATATGGGGTATGAAAAATATATAGATTGTCATAAACTCATTATTGTCAAGGAGGACATTTCACCAGCATCTGTTACATGTCTGTGTAGAAGAGAAACTGCAACAAACTCAGCAATTTCTTGTGGTTCACAGGGAACAACAAATTGATCACAAGGTGCAAATTGCTGGTTAGTCCTTGTACTTGTGATTATACAATAATACCTGTAGAAGAATACTTGTGTTGTGTGTGCGACAAAAACATTCATAAAACATGCCACCAGGAGAGTGGAACAATGTAAAGGTACCACCATAGCCATCTTTAGACATTATTAAATTGAAATTGGACACATTTTATATTTTATTTTACATAAAGGACAATGTCAAGCCAAGCAAAGCAATAGTGATAGACTCACACACTAAATCAGTAGACTCACACCAAAAAACGCCAATAGTGATATTTTCGCATAGAAAAAAAACTCGTGTTTAACCCTCATCAGCACCATCCATCAACTCATCACTCTTTCTTACCTTCTCACTTTTTAATTCCTCCACAATCCTATAACGTGAATCATGTGAGTTACACGCTATTTGCATCTATGACGAGATCAAATCAAAACAATTCATCCCATGTTCCAAGCTTTTCGGTTCTTTCTACTTTCTACTTCCTTTTTAGCAACAGAAACTCTAAACTTCCTTTCGTAATTATTATTTTATACAAAACAATCTAAAAACCTGCTATTCTCTCATCACTCTCTTTCTATCCGAATTCTTTCTTTGAATCAGACAAAGTCTATCGAAGGAAATAACTAACTCTAACTCATCGAATCTTAAGCAAACAACGGACGCTACATCGAAATTCCTCAGAAAAAAACGGTGAGTCGAGTTCGTATTCGATGCATAAGATAAGATCACAGAGTGAAAATCACAATCAGAGAATCGACGCGAAAATAAAACGGTTATAATCGGGGGGGGGGGGGGGGGGGGGGGAAAGCTAAGGAAAATAGAAAACCTTGCAAGGCCTGGATTTGATGACGATGTAACCATTCTTGCGAATGGTACCAGCCTGCTGAGGATACGTCTTCGATGCTCCTGCATCCGCTTGAGAATCGAAGTGATGCTCTTCGTCAGACATGATTCACGCTTTTCTCTCTCTCTTTGCCTCCGCAGAAAAAATGAAACAAAAAAGAAGAAGAAGCAGAGCAGGAAGGAGAGTCACTCGGTACGGTGGTCCCAGTGTTTTTTTTATTAATGAAATCCCCAGATTACCCTCGCATCTTTCACTCTTTTACACCCAATCCTCGCCGTTCATTATCATTCATAGAATTGATTTGGATTTTACTATAAAAAAAATACTTTTCATTCGTGTCTAATTATAATACCTTTTGAATTAATTCAGGTATCTTAAAAAAATAGTTTAACGTACTAAATTTATGAAGTTATTATTAGTATTATTATTCTAAAATTATTATTTTATTCTCTCTATTTATTTATTTATTATGAATATTTGAAGATAAAATAATTAAATATTAGAAAAAATAATTAATATATATATATATAAATTAGAAAAGAATATTGTAAAATGAAAAAAAAAATTAAAAAGGTTCTTATAATTTAGAAATATTTCAGCTAGTCTAGTTTATAGAAAAAAAAACATATTTCATACAAGCAGATTAGTAATTTTCATTTTGTATAATTTTCAATTAAAAATAAATATATTTTTTTAATTCATTCATTTAAATTTGATATCAAATATAATTTTTTTAACTTTATTAAATAAAGGATATCTTAGATATAGTCTTATTAAATAAGACATAGATAAATAAGATTTGTTTATATTTAAAATAAAAAATAATACATTTTTATTGCTTCTAATCAAGACCGGAAGAAGTAATTATTAGTGAAAAAATAAATGATTGATATTATAATAAAATATTTATAATTTATTGCGAATGTGAACATACTGCATACTACATAATATTCTCCATTAATTCTTCAGTTAACCGTAAGTTATATCCATCTATTAGATGCTTTCTGTTGGTTTATATTTGTCCACTTTTATTAAAATAAAAGTTTTTCATTTATAAGATAATATTAAATATTTTTAATTATGATTTTATTTTAAATATTTTGCACGTTTATGATAATTAAATAGTGAAGATGGTTTTAAAAAGTTAAAAAGATACTATTAGTTTCAAGGGAGTCATAAGATTATCTGGTGATTAAGAGATGGACAAGAGGATTAGATTTATAAAGACATCATGAGTTTAAATCTTTTACTAACATAACATATTAATAACTAACATTTTTCTAAAAATAAATAATGTTAATTACAGTACTTTCTTTCATATATGTGTGCTGTGCTCTAAAGTATATTAAGATTAAAATTATGGGATATTATCTTAAGTCAATAAAACTTTTCAATTTTCTTTTTAAGATATATTGTTTTTTGTTTATTTATTTTAATTAATCTTGTCTAATTTTTTTATAATTTTAATAATTTTTTTATGTTTCGCTAGTTTCATTTGAATTCATTGCGTTTTTTTATAATTATTTTATATTTGTTAATATTTTATTATTTATACTTTTATGTCAATTAAAAAAATACTTATAGAATTCTCAACATTCTTAAATCTTAAGAATATCTTTAGTGATAGATCTTAAATTAGGATCTTAAACCATTTTTTGGTGGATCCCATAGTGTCATGTAAGATTGAAGATCTCTTAAGATCTTTGACATTTTTTCCTTTATTAGTAGATCCTAAATTGAGATCTTAAATAATTTTAATGGGTCCTATATGAACCTCACTTTTAAATATTTAAAATTAAATTAAATTAATTAAATAATTAATAAAGAATGAAAAAAATATATAAATATTAATAAAGCATATATTTAATTTTAAGTAAATAATTTTAACTTTTAATTTCATTCTATTTATTTTTTTTTATTTTTTTTATCCTATCACATAAAAAATTATTTTTTTAATTCCGTGCAGATCTTTAAGGTTCTTGTGAAAGTAACGGATCTCCACATGGAGATCTGCATTTCCTCAGTAGTAGATATGGGAAAAGAGAGAATCCCTCTCCAAGATCCTCTACTAAAATTATTCTAATAAATAATGTTTATCTAATCCATGTAGATTATTCCATGCAGCTATATTTAGTGCAATCAGCATCGAATCAAAACATTGTTGAAAATGTACAATCAAGCTCAGTAAGTCGGCTTCAAAATCCAAACTTGAAAATCAGGGTTGGCAAGCATTTTTTTTAAGTGAAAAATGTTATCTACACTTTTTATATATAAGAATTAAAAAAAATATCAAAAATTTATAATAACTCACCTATTCTACTTAATCAATTAAATTATACTCCTTTGATAGTGACACTTTTGAAATTCTATTTCTAACATTCTTTCGTAACAAAAAGATTATTTGAGAAACAGTCTTCCTGTAAGGCTGTAAAATAGAAGTGGAAAAAAAATCAATTGGATTTGGACCACACTGTGAATGTCATCGTCTCTTGCCATTAGGTAGCCGAAAGGGCCAAAGCCCATAGAATTCTCTGGGTGATCACATCTTCTTGTTCATCCTGCACTAAAACATACATCTACCTAAGGCCAATATAGATAAACATATTCTACTGAGCATTCCTTCCACTTCTACTACACAAAATAATTGGAATCTCAACGAGAAAGGACTAAAACGTAAACTGCCATCTTCCATTGATCATTTCTAATTTTGTCATTTTAATTCATCACATAATTTTTAATTTAATAATAGCTATAAAATAACTAATACACCAATAAACCACTTTTTAACCTTCCTACATGTTTTTAGCTGTCGAAAAAAAACCCCTCCCCACATGTTTAAGGTGAAAAAGTTGCATTAGTGGGTGCTGGCCAACCAAACCAAAATGACCGACCATTCAAAATTATTTGCAATCATATCATGCTTCCATTGCTCTGCACATGCTAGGTGTTTCGGGTTAACTAAACTAATAAAAAAACAAACACATTATTTTTTATATTAAATAATCATATAAAATATTAGTGGCAGGTAAATAATTTATTTGTTATTAGTTGATTTGGTCTGACTAATGTACATGTTGAAAAACTAGTTTCTAAGTACTGTACTCTACTCCTTATCAACACCAAGCAGCTCTTTCTCATTCACACGCGGTTTTAGTTGTTTCTTCACTCTCCCCAATTTTCAACAACATCAAACTTTTTTTTTATTAGTAATTAGTATAAAGGTGCATAAAGTGAAGTAAAATCAGTTCTAACTATCGAATGATAAAATAATGTGTATAAAGTTATAATTATATATATGAGCAACTTTATACGTTGTTCTTTTTTGTGTGTGCAATGCAGCAACAAGGTTTAAAACACTGTTAGCATTTGCCTTAGTCTATATAGAAAGCTTATTTATTTTTATATTCTTATGAATGTTTATGGAAAAGTTAATTCACATCTCATTTTTCTTTTCATGTTCAAAAACATATGGCAGACTAGAGGCTAATTATTATCGCATTTTTCTCTGTTATGGTTTTGCCGTTCCGGTTCTTGCATCCCCTGGATTGCCTTCAACTCTACGTATCTCTGACAAAGATTTACAGTAACATCATTTACTTGTAAAATCAGCATGTGTTTCTAACATCTACAAATAGTGTGTCCCCAACGGTGCCTAATTTCCACAGGCGTTTACTTTTATAAAGGAAGATATAACTAAATTTACAGAAAAGTAAAGTAAACTGCAGTAACATGTTACTAAAGTGCAAAGATCTCGTTCAGCTGTATATTCAATTCATCATCAAAGTTTTGTTCATCTACCAGAAGTGGTGGGGGAAAAAAATGAAAAGAGATCAACATTCAAGAACTCATAAACTGCTTTACATTTTCTCCAAGGTAGCATGAGAAGCTCTCAAGTAGAAAAATCAAAGAAAAAATTTATAAAAAAAAAATGAAAAAAAGGACCTAAACTCTTTCTCATCATGCTCACTAACTAGCCAGTAGGTTCAATATCCTTTAGAAGTCCAACTATCTGTTGCATGCTTGGTCGTTTGAAGGGAAGGTCAGCAGTGCAAAGATAACCAATCTTAAGAGCCTCTTCCATTTGTTCATCTGGTCCAGTGTTGCGAATTTTTGGATCGATGGCTCTTGAAGCTTGGTTCTTTCTTACAAGTCTTCTCACCCAACTCACCAAAGTTTCTTCTTTATCATCAGGGTAATCATCTTCAACTGGCTTCTTTCCAGTCACTAGCTCAAAGAGCACCACCCCGAAACAGTACACATCAGATTTTGGTGTTGGAGTGTCCAATTCTGGTTGAGTAAACTCTGGTGGAACATAACCAGGCGAGCCACGCGCGATTTCATCATCCAAGCCACTTCCAAAAATCTTGGCCAACCCAAAATCAGACAATCTTGGTTCCAAGTCATAGTCCAAATACACACTGCTGGCCTTAACAGCTCTGTGGATTATTGGAGGTGAGCAACCATGATGCAAAAATGCCAATGCTCGAGCCGTGCCAAGGGCGATTCTGTGGCGAAATCTCCAAGATGTGAGCAGCCCTTCAGAGCCAGCATTTTGAATGCCATTGTTGTCAGCTTCTTCCCATGTGTCTGTGCTCCAGTCATCTGTGCTTTGTACCCCAAGTGGCAAGTCATAAAGCAGGTTTTGCAAGTTACCATTCTCCATGTAATCATATATCGCAATTCTCTGATCCCCAGCTACACAATATCCAGTTAAAGGAACAAGATTGGGGTGCTTGATTCTACCAAGAAATTCTAGCTCTCTTGCAGCCTCTCCATCTGTCAATGTAGAACCAACAACCAAAACCTTAACTGCCACATGAATGCCACCAGGCAAAAAGCCTCTATAGACTGGCCCAAATTTTCCTTCAGCCAAAAGGGTGCCTCTATCAAAATTTGAAGTTGCAGCCAAGAGGTCTGCAAATGTGATATTCAACAAAGGCTTCTCAAAGATTACTACTGGGACTGATGTTGCTTGCTTAACATCAGCCACCCAAGTTGTTGAATCAGTCTGGAATGAAAAAGGACCTGAAATGTTTTGTTCCTCTTTGTATGAAGTTTGCTTGAATTCCCACATTTTGGTTTTCCTTCTGCAACCAAATGCTAGAAACAAAAGGCCAGCAAGCACAAAGATCATTGAGAAGGTCATTGTCAGAGCTAGCATCATTCCCTTGTTTCCAGTGTCTCTTCTTTTTAAGAGTCGTGGGTTTGCAGCAATTGGACAACTGTTCAATGATCCAAAGAATGCTGTTTGCAGGATCTCAGGTTTAATTTCAGAAGCACAAAGGGATAGGTTATTATAAGAGAAGTTATACTTCTCCATCAATGGGAGTTTCTCCAAGACAGATGGAGGGACTGCTCCAGTCAAATTGTTGTTTGAAAAGTCAAGGAGTTGGAGGTGTTCATTCCTCAGTAAGGGAATTCTCCCACTAAGATGATTCATAGAAAGATCAAGTGCACTCAAATTACTCAATTGTGAAATTTCATGAGGAATTTCACCACCAAGGCTAGTTTTGGACAAGTTCAGATATTCCAATTTCAGGAGCATTTCAATTTGTGGGAAATTCTGTCTGGTAAATCTATTGTATGCAAGATTAATGTGTTTTAAATTCAAGGACTCATTCAAATTTTGAAAAAAATCCCCACTAAGCTTATTCTCTGACAAATCCAGGTAAACTAAATGAGACCAATTGTAACTACTAAAGTTGTATAGTACCTGTGGAATGTGACCTTGAAATTGGTTTCTGCTAAGGTCCAGAACCTCCAACCTTCCCTGAAACACATCCACGATAGAACCCTGAAACGAATTCCTTGATATGTTGAGATTCACAATGGACTTCAACCCAGAAATATCTGAAATATGACCATACATATTATTCCCAGAAAGGTTCAAGACCCTAAGCTTAGGAAAAGCAGCACCAAAACCTTCTGGAAGTGTTCCATTCAGCTGATTTGAAGAAACATCAATTGAAACAAGAGACTGGCACTTGAGAATCCCAGAAGGTATGTTGCGTGCAAACCTGTTTTGGTCAAGTTTGAGGACCCTCAGACTCAGCAATGAGCTAACAGCTTCAGGAATTTCCTCTGAGAAATTGTTGCTGGACAAGTCAATGCTTTCTAGCAAAGCAAAGTTGCCAATGTTGTTAGTCAATGAGCCAGAAATCTGATTGGAGGAGAGGTTAAGGCTCTTGACAGTACTCAAACTCCAAAAATCTGAAGGCAAGTCAGTGATTTTGTTGTGGCTAAGATCCAAAGATTGAAGTTTTCCCAGCTTGCCTATGGTATTATCAGGTATAGTTCCAGAGAGGTCCATACCAGAAAAGACTAAATCCACAACATGTTCTCCATTGGCATCACAAGAAACCCCTTTCCATGAACAGACAGAAGCAGAGAAGTTGTAGCCTTGGGAAGATGCTAAACCCATCATCTTCTTCAAGAACTCAGACACAAAGAACTCATCAGTATTTGGTTGCTGAGATGCCAAATGCTTGAACAAGAGTGCCAAAACCAGAACAGAACCAAACACTCCCAACCCCATCAAGGAGTGTTATCTGATACTTGCAAAAGATGCAAACCACCACAGGAAAATAAAATGTCCCCTCAGAACTTCAAAACCATATCATGAAGTATAGAATGATTTACTGTAAGAAAAATCTCTCAATTTTTTTTACTGCATAATATAGCATAGAAGGACACAAACACAAGCTAAAGGACACAGTAGTTGAGAGTTCAGAGAGTAAAAGTACACAGCACAAGCTTATAAAAACTAATGGCACTTTTTAAAGACAAAAACAAAGTCAGTGTGATGTAATATGAAGATTGTGGACTATAACAAGAGAATGTGAATAAGTTTGTCTGGATGTGAGGATCCCCGAAAGGCAACAAAAAGAAGGATAAATAAAGAAACAACCGATGCAAGAAGCAAACTATTGGCTTTGTCTAGACTCAAGGTTGTGGAAAAAGCTGTGATGCTTTGGTTCTGTTCTGTGGCAGCACTTTTTGTGTAGAAACTGAATTTTCAAGAGGGGCTTTTTTCCCCCCTTCAAAAGAGGCAGAGACAGCGCAACATGCAGTGCTGTGTTGTTGTTTACTGAGAAAGAAAGGGTTAACAGTGCAGTGTTTCAGGAACTGAACTCATTTGAGGGTGACGGTTGGTGATGGTGGTGAATATATCACAGATTTATTGGTGTGAATTCAATGATGCTTTGTTGAGTGAGTGAGGGCGCTTATCACCATTTTTGGAAAAAAGAAAGAAAAGTCTCTTTCGAATTTTGATATAATCATTATACAAAAGGAAAAAAAATGAGCACGTATCATTTCTTGTTCTTTTTTTTACCTCTCCGATATTCTAATTAATCGAGTTCTTAAATTATCTTATTTAAAAGTGATTTATAATTGAAAAAATCAAAGAAATTAAACATATACTTAACATATTAAATTCAGCTTTAATTAATATGAAACTAAATGGCTAGACATTTATTAAATTAGCACCAATGTTTAGAATTATATATTTATAAATTGAAACTATGAACTTTTAATTAGAAATTTTGAATCCTTTAAAGTTTCACCCTAGGAGTGACCCCCATTGCGTGTTGCCTTCCTGTCCTCTCGATTTTCTCTCTCTCTCTCTCTCTCTCTCTCTCTCTCTCTCTTTTCATGAAAGTTGACGATCTTTGTTGTGCAATTAATCTTGTTGGTACTAGGAAAGTAGGAAACACCTTCGGTTTGTTATCAACATCTTAACTGTATAATCGTGGGCTCACAACAAAAACCCCCCTCCCAACCCCACCCCCCCCCCCCCCCCCCAAAAAAAATTAAATAATTGTATGATGATGGTCACTTCAATGGGTTAGCTAGATTTCTTGGTGGAATAAAGAGTGTTTTTTTGACTTTGAAACAGAGAAAATAGTTCCCTTCTACACCATTTTCCTAAAGTGAGTCTTTCTTCTTCTTTTTCCCCCCCTTTTCCCACCTTAATTTATGCTCACTAGGTTGCCAATTACATAATGCGGGCCATTCTCAATGTAAGGCTCTAGGAACAGTGCCAGTAGCCAAGAATCTACCATGTGGATCCTCTAGTTGGTGACCATTCTTCACTTGAAAACAATAATCCATTTCAATTTGGAATTTTGAGCCCTTCGACTAATTTGTCTCATCAAGTGCATAGGACCAATATTTATATTTTTGCCCATAACAAGGTGCAGTTTATGTTAGTGATATAATCTTAGCAGAGCTTATGTCTAACAATTTTAATTTTTTTATTTGCACTTATGACTTTCTAATTTTTTTTCCATCTTCTCTACCTCCAATGTCTGTATAGATTACACTATACACCTTTTAGGGATGTTAAAGAATCTTTATCCTATATCCAATGTTTTTTAATGTCTAGAAGTTTTGAATAGAGTTAGTTTTGTGATAAAATTAGAGTTGAAATTTCCACTAGTGGCCCACAATTCCTTTTTTCTCTAACACCCCGCTTATGACTTATTTGAATGTTAATTGGAGAAATGCTAGCACACGAGACTTTCTGACTTCATTCCCTTTTTATATTATATAGACAAAATCTTCACCTACAAGGAATACAGTAATTGGTGTTTTCACATGGCAAGTTGGACTCTTCATGAAACATGCGCAGAAACTGTCCGGTTTATAAACAAACCTCCAAGTTGGGTCAATACGCATAAATATTTGATTGTGTGTGTGGGAGAGAGAAGAACGCATTAACTCATTAAGAACTCACCTCACAAGCAGCTAGTGAGGGTGAAAATGAAGCTGCGTCAGAGTCTAATGATTTGCATTGATTAAGGGTGAGGCTTAATGAGTAACATGAAATCAACCGACAAAATTACTTTATTTAATCATAGCCTTTCCACTAATATTTTAATGCGGACATTGTGTATGATATCCATTTCCTTAATCATGCCACCATACTTATATTTCAAACCACGTCAAATTAATAATGTTACTGCAACAGAGGGACCACTTCATGATGTGCATCATGATATATAACTATATATAAAAATAACACTATAGTCTATAGTAGTATTATTATATGTGGATATATATCATGGCAAACCCTCTCTAGATATCCAACGGTGGAGGGAGAGAACATGATGAAGATCTAGTCAAACTTTCTAAATTAATAAACCATCATGCGCATACTTCTGTGCAAGCCACAAATAAGGTTCAACTACTTGAGTAAACCTTTCACATACAGCACTTTCACACCATTCCCAAACATCTGCCAACACAACACATAACTCACTTGATAATTAAGATAGGAAGTCCTTATTTGATCTTATAGAACAAATTGGAGTTCTCGATTCTTGAAAGCAGAGGCTAACTTCTGTACATTTTTTTAAAGTCAGCTGTCTTTTATATTTTATTTTTGTAATACATGTATTATTTATTTTCATATCAAATTAAATTAACATTTTTTTCTCTTTAACTAATTTATAATTATTATTTTTTAGTTTCTTTACCTACTTTAAACATCGTGAGACGCAAAATTGCATTTGTTAAGCCCGCAGTCTGCATAAATCCTGACCTAAGTTTTTTTTTTTCTGATGTAATTGTAGTAAAATATTTTTATGGTTTTGATGTAATGTTTTTTGTTTCTTTTTTAAGAATTTTCTGATTTTTTAACCGCCTTAATCTATGCACTCGGTACATGGTAATATAAATAAGTATCCTCCTGAAATTTCTATGGAAATTAAAAGTCAACACCATTGTCTTTATAAGGTAAACTTGTAATTTTCGTCCTTTAATTTAGGTTTTAGTTTTTTATTCAATTTAGTCTTTTAAATTATTTAGGTCTTAGTCTTTATTTTGGTGAGATTCGGAAATTGTTCGAGTTTTTTGGGTACAAAAACGTAGGGGTGCCATTTTTAGTAGTGTTTCTACTGAATGACGTTTTATATATATTTAAAAGTTTACCCTCTCATTTTCTCAAAAAAAAAAAGTTTAACCTCTTATAGATAATTCATCAAAAATTACAGAGGGGATTTTAAAATGGGTGGAAGACCATATATGTGGGTTGAATTAAAAGTTGACTTTAAACTATGGTTGATTCATCTTCTGGCAGCTTTAAATTATTCAGTAGTCAGTACGGCGTATTAATTTGTTTTTGTTGTATGTTCTGCAGTTCTGGTCTGGAAGATTGGAGAACAGTCATACACTTGGATACTAATTTCATCCCTTGTGGTGAACACAAGAATGATTGGGAAAAACCTAATGGGAGTTCTAATTCATTGTATGTTGGGATATTAGGTGGGAAGTTTAAAAGTATTTTTACTAGTAACAATTTTGTATTATTATTTTATGCTTTAGATATTAAGAATGTTTATCAAATTGTTTAAAAAGTATTTTTTTAGTTTTTATCTAATCATAGCCTTAATTTTTGTTTGTTGCAGCCTGCAGACATGGAATTATTTATGTTCAATTTACAGATCAGCGAAGTAACATAAAAAAAAGCCTCGAAATTCAAACTCGTCAGTATAATAAATATATGGTTGGAATATGTTTTTGATAATTGTAACATAGTTGATTTTAATTTCATTAGTTAAACTTATTTTTTCTTTATTTTACTACCTAAACTTTTTTATTTATTTAAGTATATATTGTTAGTCAGGATTTGTTTAATGATGTGATAAACTATTAAAGGGTCATATAATCTATTAAATGATAAAATATCAAACAAAATATTATAACGGACTTTAAATAATAATAAATATTAAAATTAAACATAAAAAAATTCATATAATAAAATAATAAAAAATAGGTAATAAAATCAAAAATAGACTATTGTAGGTATAAAAAAACATATTTAAGTATAAATTAATTATTAAAAGTGTTTTTAGCATATTTAAGTCTAAATAAGGAAAATATATATAGTCTAAATTTATTATTAAAAGTGCCTCTGTCACCAAAAGGTTATACTTGATTTTCCATTCAACTAGCCTGAACATATAGAGTTGTTAAATTAAAAAAAAAAATACCCATAAGAATCAAAGATAAAAGCAATAGGTTTCTTCTAACCTTACAAGTAAAAAAAATTAGGTTTTTTCTAAAAAATGTTATACGTCAATATTTATTTATCTCGGATTCAAGCAGTGTCTGTCTACTGGGGTTAACAATAATAAGCACCAATCAACTAAGATTTTTTTTTTTTGTATTAACCAAATAAGTGGTATGTATGATTTTTCCGTTCAATTATATTATCCTCAACTAACTTTATAAATCATCCCATTTTTTCTTAAAAGTTCAAGTCACTACACCAAAACAATTCCTTTTATGCAATCCAAACACAAGCAGACTTACATTTATGAATTAGAATATAAATTAACTATCTTACAATTTTTCCTAGAAATTAATAGTACAAAAAAATATAGTACCTAATCCAAACTCAAACCGAAATACAACTTTGGGTACACGATAACACGCTTCGTAACATAAAACTGAAATACAGAATGTCTTGAATGATTTAAATTCATGAACAAAACTTCTGAGCTATGGCGAGCAGCTCCTACAATAATACAGTCTGAAAATGAGAAATGTCCAACAGGAACACAGGTGCACAAAAACCCAACCCTCTGCGGCTCTGTACCAAAGACAATGATGTGAACCACCAAACAAATTTTTTTACTGGAGAAAAGAATAAGGTAGGTGCTCTCGTCATTACACTTTCAGCGTTTGACAAAATTGCTACAAAAGAAGCCTCCAAGCAATAGAAGGCATAGAGTTCTTCTGGATGTCATATCCTAAAAGGAGGGTTCCCTGAGCAAGATTGGTCAAACTTTGCCCTTTTAAACTTCGATTTCTCGACAGCAATTTCTTGGAAAAGATTAGGCCCACCAAAGCTATGCTTGAAGCCCCTTATCTTCTTCCTCTTCCCTTTATCGTATTCTTCATCCCTGCAAATTGTGGCAGCAAGATACAAATTTATATGCAAAATTAAGGATCAAAATAGTCCAGTCACACAGTAATGACAAATCCCAACTCCTAAGCCTTCCCCCACCAAAACGCCAACATTGTGGTGAATAGCAGCTCTGTGACTGTAACTGCATGAAGACCATGTTTTATCCATGTCTCTGAACAAAACCTGCCTAAATACATTACCATTTCCCTTTCTTTTACATTTGAACCCAATATGTACCAATTAGCTAAAGGACCAGGTCAACAAGTGCATCTACAAAGGCAAGATACTTTCATAGCAATTATTACATCATATTTTGGACATGACAGAAGGCCAAACAGGGAAAAAGTGCGGCCTTAGGAAAAAATGTATCTTCAAACATTTCAATTAGTCATGACACAGGAAGAAGCACAAACTAATAACAGTCCACATTACTAGAAATAATAAACAAGAAACAACATATAGCTGAGCTCACCATTCATCCCCAACATATCCAATGCTGACAGTTTTGTCATTCTTTGACTCCAAATGCTGAGATGAAGGTAATTCTATATCATCCCATCGTGCAACTGTACCCAAATAAAGACCGTTATTTATAAAGCAAAAAGGGGCAGGGTGGAAGGGGGGTGGAGTAATTCAAGTATTCCATGACAAAATAAATTGAGCTAAATTAACAGAAGCAGTTATTTATATCAAGGATAACATTATATACATGGCATTAAGTATGTAGAAAAGATTCACATTCTAGACCGCTTTCCAAGTAGAGTACCCCTTTAATGTTCACATACTGAAAATATTTGTTTGGTTGACTTGAAGCATTAATGTGAAACATGAATAGTATTTAGATCTGTTAAAATGTGCAAGCAGACATGTATTTACTTTACCATAAAAAAGTATATTATGAATGGTACAAATCCAAAGACAGCAACATCAACAATTATGCAAGTCCACCTTATACAGCACTAGAGCAAGCATAAAACCACAAGGATGTGGAACATAAATTTAATGTATCATGCTAGACAAAACCACAAAGGAAATATCAATAGAAACTTACCAACTGTCTCCTCCGGACCTCGATCAGGCATACTCATTAAACCATTATGCATTTGATCTCTTGTACTATCTTGTGCACTATCAGCCTGTCTAGCTTCAAATTGACTTACTACTGAACCACTTCCAGATATATTTTCAATTTGCACCGCTGATGCAAGCACAGCACAGCTATGATCAACTCTCTTCCTAAATCCCCCTTCAGCCCTAGTCTCTCTCAAAGATTCATCACTAGATTTAAAATTAGCACCAGGTCTATAACCAGCCTTGGTTGCTTTACTATCAGAACAACTTCGTAGACAAGGAAATACATCAGGTTTGGCATCTTCTGATGAGAAAGCAAGCTTATGAAGCTTGTCTTTGTTTGAATTCTTCATACCCAAAGTGCGGAGTTTAATTCTTTTGTGATTCTTCTTCCGTGGGCCCAAGTATGCCATGTAATAGAAGATTGGGCGAAGATGCATCCAAGATACCTGATACTTAAGGAACTTCTTTTTTGATTTTTTCAAAGGCTTTTGATTAAGATTCTCTGTATTCAAAGATTCATTTACTGACTCGTTAAGAATCAGTCCCTGAGAACCAACCAGATCTTCATGCACCAAGCTAATTGCTTTCTCACACACCGAACCAATTGCAGAAGTTCCAAGCTAAAAATATAAGAATAAAGTCAATACATTAAAACAATCAGGCTCAAAGCAATAGGCACACAGGATAGCACAGAAACCTGATGGTTAACTTTCGGATGAATTAGTGATGTCTTAGGGCAAATGCCATTGGTCAAATTTGTGCTTGACTCTGGAAGTGCAGCAACATCAACTATCTTGACAAGATTTTTCTAAGTGAAGAGAAAGGATTCACAATTCAGTAATCAAGAAAACTGAAATAGCATCAGTTCATAGGTGAGGCAAAATAAACCATATACCCATAATCCAACCAATTCATCCTTCCTTAAATGCAATCCAATCCATCCATTTAAAGAAACAAGAGTAAATCAATTAGATGAGCTGGGTTATTGTGAATACTGGATGGTTAGTGATCAATCCATCTATTCCCAATCCATTGGAATATTCAACTAATAAAAATGGATCAATTGGTTCTTCTTGATGCTAATGAAAGCTCATTTTTTCTTTCTGTTGCTACTCCATTACTATATGATCCACTGCCAATAATATTGAAATAATTGAAAATGATTAATGAATGGGTTGGATGGTTTTAATTGAAAAGGTCATGGATAGACTGGATTTCTTCAATAATTAAAAGATCCCAAAACCAAATAAATGGATTGTTTTTTATCTATCCATTATGATCCAGTTCAAAATTTATCCAAACCATCCAATAGACATCCCTACCAATTCAGTACAAAGAGGATATTGAAAGTATCAGAATTAATTACCTTCAGAGACTGAGATTTCCAATCAGTAGCGAGTTCAACATTCTGGGGATTAGTGGATGAGGGCACTATTGAAGGAGAATCTTTAATGCCCTCTTTTGAAATTACATTCTCATTGCGCAAATTATTTTTTCCAACTGGTGCAGCTAAAGATTTCAGATTATGAGGGAGACTACAATCTTTTCCAGAGTGATCGAATGATGACAAGCATCCAAGTTCTGATTTAGCTACAGAC
The DNA here is from genome assembly GCA_013407115.1 of Glycine latifolia. Classification (NCBI taxonomy): domain Eukaryota; kingdom Viridiplantae; phylum Streptophyta; class Magnoliopsida; order Fabales; family Fabaceae; genus Glycine; species Glycine latifolia. Next base: position 6,466,609 of record CM023957.1, read on the forward strand.
AGTCCATCTGGTGAGTCTTTCTGTGCCTGTGCCTGTGCCTCGGAAGAAAGTTCAGATCCATGTCTTTTACTTTGTATCAAGTTTTCTGCTAATATGACACTATGCTTTTGCAGAACTAGAGCATTCTTCTCAGCTTTATTTTCGACGGTACCATTTGGATATTCCTTCAATACATGGTTTGAAGTTGAAGATTCTCTATTTACATTCACATTAGTCTTCATATTTTCCTTCTTTGCAATGTCAACAGGCTTCCTTGGAACAATATTTTTTCTATCACGAACATAAAACAACATGTATGCTTGCTGGTTTAAAACTTCCCGCTCACTTACATGACTTACCTGTTTCAACAGTGCAAATTGGGTTAAAATGGTAAATAACGACGTCAATAAAACAGCACCCTTGGGTCAGGCTTTATATAGTATTCCTCCAATAAAAGTCGCCATTCATCAACACATTATTTATGCAAGCCATTTCCATAGGCAAATATTTATTTTTCAATGTTTTTCAATACTATCCATAGTTATATAGAGTAAATAGAGTTAAAAAAAAATGCTATTCTGCATTATAATATTTATTTTTCTTTTTAGTTATCCCCATCTTGAAACACTGACTACTTTTGCAAAGCTTATTGATATTCATAATAGTGCCAAGATTTGCAAAAAACATAAAACTAGAAAAATAAAACCATAAAGCATATTTTCAGTACCCGGTTGTCATCCAAGGTATACCACACGTTATTTGAAGTGCGCACATAGCAGTAATAGTGTCCAGAATGAGTGCTGGAACCAGCATGAACCAGAACACCATATAGAGAGTACTTCACATCTCCATCCTGCCAAATGGAAGAAAATTGAAAGATGCATAACATACCAGTTTAAAGTTAGAAACACATATAACAGTCAAACAGTATACAAACATTTCAAAACAAGAAGCAACAAAAAACCCTATATGGCAAAACAAATATTAGAGATATATTTTGTATTTTCTCTCTCAAGAATTTGGCAAGAACAATAGGAGGATATGTAGTAAGATAATTTATATCAACTTCAAAATATATATTACTTATTTACTTACATTTGAGCCACTGACAAAAGGTTTCAAGTCCAGTGCACAGCCAAACTGAACCTTCTTTTTAATCTTTTGTCCAGGATCATGGGCGTGAAACCGCTTTAAGTGGATTGTTAGCACATAAGGTGCCTTATGAATTGTTAGCTGTTTGAGAGCCCTAACTTTCTGTTTGCACCGTTGACAATGGTACTCCTTCTCCCCTCCATCCAACCATTCAGCAGCCGTGAAATTTGAAAGTGCTTTTTGCAATGAATCTGCCTTGAATATTTCAAGACTTAAATCTAAGAAAGGATCAAATTTGTTGGAGCAATAAGAACACTGGTGGCATTTCACCTGGAATAAGCAACCAAAGAACTTTTCATTTGTTGTAATGAAGTAGTCGTACATTGAAGAAAAAATTCACTATAGTTGAGTCTAGACATGCTATAGTCTTGTTAGATGCATTTTCTTATTGGATACTGCATAGATACTTAAAATACTTTTAGCTGCAGCTATATAATTTTATTTTATTTTTGCTTTAATTTTTTAATGTTTATGCTTATACCAATACATACTGGAATACTACAATAATTAGACAAAATTTAGTATTTTATTATGTATTTTGATGAATTGTGCCCATATTTAAAATATAAACTCTCTCATGATTTAAATGTTTATTTTATATTAATTTTAGATGTTGAATTATATCAGTATTGTGTCCTATGATTTTTAAAATTTGCCATATCCCCATGTCTGTGTCAAATCTTTTCTCTGCCCTTCCTAGCTCAGTTAGTAAGGAAATTACTCTCTAAAATTCCACCACGAAGCTAGAAACAGTTACCTGACTCCTGAGACGACCACCAAAAATTTTATGAACATAACTTTTCTCATAAGCACCAGGTGATTCACTTGGTATGCCAGAAGGCAGGCAACATTTATGCATACACTCAAGTAAATTGACCATATACTCATGTGCATCCTCCTGCCTTGCATTTCGGAAATTTCGTGATATGCCTGATCTCATGTCAGGAATTACAAATTTCAAGCTAATAAAAGGGAAAAGGGACAGAGAACAGTGCTTATTGTTCATGGATAATAAAACCAAGTAATAAACTCTCTAGTTAACTTGATAACAGTATTATGCCTTGTCTAACTATGTATGCATTCAAATAATTGTCCAATCATAAATCAAATACGAAACATAAGGATACATCGCAGATTCCCGACCAAATCCTCTGGGGCTAATATTCTCCCAGTCGATTGCAGTGCACGACTAACATGATTCTGTATTGCACAAAGAGCACAAAATCCAGCAACGTGGCCTACAATGATGGTAAAATACAGTAATTAGAAACTCAATATAACAATAATTTCCTTCATATGTATGCAGCATGGACAACTAAAAGGAAAAACAATGAAAGCATAACCCTGTTCAACAGCACTAATTTACCAAGGTCGAGTACACCAAACTGAACAAAGCAAAAGTGCACAATAAATAAATATTTTCCATCTAACAGAAGAGAATGGAAAATGAAAATGTTGGAAAGTCACTCACATGAAGTTTTATGCTTCCCACTTTGCAGATACGCAGCTAGAGGTTCTGTATACGTCAAACACTGCAATACCGAATTGAGAAAACAAGTGTTTCCTAGATTTCGCAATCCAGCTCCCTGAAAATCATGAATAGCGTCCTTAGATGACATGCCAAAGCCATTACCCAGAACACGGAAATATGATCATTTTATTTCAGCTTAAGGTTTAACGATAAAACGGAACGTGTCAATAACAACTAAAAAGGACGCGCAACGAAAAAAGAAAGTCCGTAGCTGAATCAAGGATTCATAATGACGCGTAAACTATTTTTTTTATCTCAAATTAAGCGATGAAATTGAACTCACTATTCTGCGGAAGGTAATTCCGAAGCTGAGCTCCGGATCCAAGCCGTACTCGGAGAATTCGGAAGCGTCGTGTTTCTTAGCGACGGAACCGGAGGGGCGAGGTTCGGAGGAGGAGGAAGGGTTTAGGGTTTCGACGTGGAAATGGTTGGAGAAACCCTTGAAGGGCTTCTTGACGGGAAGAAACACGATTTTTCTCGACAGCAAAGGAGGAGTGGCGGTAGTAGTAGTGGACGAAGAAGGATCCGGAGGATTCGGAGGCTCCGTTTGGATCACGATGGTGTCGGCCATTGGTGGAGTTCGAGAAGCTTCGAAAAGAGAAGAGAAGAAGAACACACGGAAGAAGCAGAGGGTTTCGGCTTCTGGAAAGAGAAATAATAGTTGAACGGTGGTGGCTACTAAACCCTACACCGCCAACAAAGCAACACACTGTTGTGGCTTTTTTTCTTTTCTTTTTTTTTATTGTCTATCTTTCTATCTCTACAATTATCAATGGTAGGGCCTGGGCCCGGACCTGGGCCCATAATTGAGTGTAAGTGTGTGGCCTTGAAAATCTTGGGTCGGTAATAGAACAACTGGGCCACTCAAACTTGAACCGCGTGGACCGGGGAGGTCAAACTTCAAACCAGGATAGATTTTTACTTATTCTTACCTTTAATTGTGGAATCTAAATCATTCTGACATAAATTAACAAATAGAAATTAATATTGTCATGAAAATATATGTTTATTGAAATCAAATTTCATTATCTTGATTTTATTATTTTATTTTTATGATTAAAACAATGATAATATTAAGTTTGAATTGATTCAATTTGTGTTCAAAAGAATTTATAGTTAGAATTGCTGCAAAAGCATTTTAAATTTGTATCATATTAAAGGTATTTTAAAATAATTTTTACATTTAAGAGAGTTTAGCTCAGTTAATTGAGGAAAGTGCATGAGTTATTATAAATCCCTTGACATTATCTTTAATTCCTATCAATAAAAAAATACAGTAGTTTATTATGCTATTTGATAAAAATAATAATAATGATTGGACAATAGTGTATTTACTTTTTCAATATTTAAATTATTTTTATTTAATCTTTTGATTTAATAAGATTTTCACATATATTATTCTTCATGTTTTTAGCATTTAATTTTTTTTTATAATTATAGTGTCTATTTTCTAAAATAAAATTACACTGTTAAGTTTATTAGTTTTTCATAAATTACAAAAAAATTAATATATATATATATATATGAGAATATATATAAATATTGATCCTAAATAGAGAGATATATAAATATACATTAGTTTCTTTAAATAATTTTATTAATAATTAACTTTTTAATCAATACTTATATAATGATATGTCTATAAAATTTACTTTAAGGTAAATTTTTTAATCTACCTAAGTTTTGAGAGTTTTTAAAATTAAAAGCTTTAAATTTTAAATTTATGCTTTTATTTTTATTTTTGGTGAAATTTATGCTTTTATTTATTACTTGTAAAATAGTTTTTTAAAAAAAATTAATCCATATTTTTTAAAATGTTTTTAATACGTTGTTAGCTCTTAATTATAATTTAATACTTGCTTTTGATATGATGCTGATGAAAGAAGAAGAAAAGGAAAGAAGGGTGCACCACATGATTTTCAGGACTTTTAGAAGAGGGAAGGCATTACAGAATTGTTGGCAACTCGACAAAAAATTATCAATGCAACATGGTCGTTTCTTCTTTTTTAACTAGTTGGTTGTGCCCGAATACTTTTCCCTAGACAAAAAAGTTAAATGAAAAAGACGAGTTTAGCTCCTAATTGACACAGTATGTTTTTATATGGAAGTAATTCCTCTTAAATTGTCTCCTAACTATTCAATTTTTTATCTAACTTGAAGGGAGATGTCGCAACATACATTTAACATGCTGCACAATTAAAGCTACATTGTAGGAGGCATGGACAATTTCAACTGCAAAGATAATAAACTTATTTTGAAGCACAAAGTAGCCATTTAGAGGTTTAGAATTTTAAATGGCTACACCAGAAGATTTGCTCAAACATGCTCAACCTTTATAATTATTGACACAAATTCAGGATTAGTAGTGTACATATATCTATCAAGTTAAAAGTTTCCCATTTTCAATTTACCTTAAAAACTCCTTCACAGAAAAAAATAATTATATATATATGTATATATATATATATATATATATATATATATATATATATATATATATTTCCTTTGCTTGTAATAACTCTTCGTTATCTCTACTATCAAGTATAACATTTTCAATTTACTAAATTTTATTTGATCTTACTTAGAAGGTTACTAGTATAACTATTTTTAATTAGCACAACTATTTTTAATTAGCACAGGATAAATGACACTTGACATGGATATTCTCACAAATAAGTCTTTTGTAATTTTAGTTATCCAGCAACCAATTTGTACGTAGCACAATGAACTAAAGCCAAGCTAACTTGCTCTATTTAACTTATGACAGAATTTTTGTTCAGTGCCTACTGAGGAATACCAGAAATGATTGTACTTGGTGTAACACCCCGTGTGCACCCGATGTATTATCATTATGATTATATCAGATTAGCGTTTAAACACTTTAATTAAAAACTTGCGGAAGCATAATCGAAAACCATATTTCTTGATTTCATTATGTATGGAACATATAGCATCTCAACATGAACAACACAAGCCCCTGCTTATCCAGAATGGCAAAACCATAGGCAGATAAACAAAATATCTCAACAGATATAACCAGGAGGAAGCATCAATAACATATCATAGCTGGTTATGTACATATATACATCAGTATCAAAACCACACCCGTGGTTATACAAAAGAATGAGCCAACACAGGCCTTGGCCTCAAAGACCACTTCCTCACATGAGGGTATACAAAACTATATAGAGCATATACAAATATATCATGTGTGCACACACACACCTTCCCTCTACAGGGGTACAAAACAACCATCAAACCAAAATGAGCTACCCAGCTCCTCTTCAACTGTCCACAGCCAGGCAAACAGTGTCTCTACTGGGGCCTCCTGCCCTGAGACCGCTCCTCTCTGCTAGAAGCGTCACCTGTAACAACATAAACCCCACATGGGGTGAGATACACATCTCAGTAAGCTCAGGGTCCTTGGAGACATCTCCTCCACCCTGGCTCACTTTCCTAATGACACATGTCATCAAGGCATCACAAACAATCTGGCCTCCCGGCCCTCATAACAATACAAGCAAGTCATCTAGCTCTAATGTAAGGTGGATCTAATCAACACCAAACCTCAGTGTGAAACCGGAATTCACACCCGTGCCATCCCATCGGGAGCTACCCCTTACGCATGGACGCACGTATATGGTACCTCCGAGAATAGGCAATCAACCGCGACGGGACACACCTATCTCTTGGTCTTAGGGGATCATCATCACCCCGGGATCATCATCACCCAAGAGCAAACTAACTAGGAGGAAACCATCTCCTAGGGAGGTCCATATCTATCTAACTGATCATCAACAGGTATCATACACGTACAAGCATAGATACCAACATACATATCATTATGAGTAATGCAACAACCATCAATGCATGCATCATGAATGCAACCATCACTCCCTCGGAGTATGGTGGAACACAGCAAGTGGGAAACATCTCCAAGGGATCAAGAACTTACCTGGCAAAGCCGAGCTCTGCAGTTCTTTTCCTGCTCTGTGGTCTACGCCACTGACACCCTCGGTGTCACGCCCTATACAAGGCACATAAGCACATATCACAGCCAATTCAACTACACAAGGCATAAACATACTAAAAAGCATAATTGCTGCATAAAATTCTGCAGATTTTACACCCACTTGGAAAAATCACAAATCCTTGTGGGAAGCTCCTAAAATCACGAGAATTTAGAGGCATCAAGATCTATCTCTCATCTTTTAAACAAAACTGGTTTCATCATATTCCATGAACCACAGCCTCTGCAGTGAACCAAAAACCAGAACTGTCATGCACTGCAACAATGCTGACAGCAATATACCAGCTCAAACAGCCATCTTTCCACGACAGCCCACACCAGGATACTTGTCCAAATGACTTGATATTTTACAGGCATGAAGTTCACATACCCATCTTTCTATAGCCACTGGAATCACTCGATTTGGATCATCCTAGACAGAGTTATCACTTCTGCAAAATTGATCACTGCAGCAGAAAAATCTGCTAAAAACAGAGTATAACAGTCTGTTGTACTCTGCACCATAATTTCTAGGAGTCTCCAAAAATAGCACGAAAATTCCAGAATGAACCTAACCCTCTTAGCTTTCAAATGGCACTGGTTTTAGATCATTTGGACACCGATAGCTCCTGCTATGGACAAAACACCAGAACTGCCCAAATAGGTGTTCTTGGCTGTCATGAACATATATGCATGATTTATGCATAGAACACCATTTCAACTTAAAATCAACTTCTACACACTCCAAATCATACTTCAAAACTGTCTCACCCTCTTAAAACTCAACATTCACCAATCTCACTCCAACCCTAACCCTAACCCTAACCTCAAGAATTAAGGAGAAATAGGAGGAGATTACCAACCTTAGTGTTCAATAGACCAAAATGGAGGGTAGACCAGCACTCTATGGCTTCCAATCACGGTTTAGCGGCACCGAACGAAAATGGACAGACTCAAAACTCACTCTTCTCTTCAAATCACCAACACCCAAGCTCAAATGCAACAAATGACAAGGAAAAAGACTTTCTTCCTTGCTTGTTTCAGGAATTTCGGCCACTAATCAAGTGAAGATGGCTTGGGGACAGCTTAAGGAAGAAGAAGAAACCAGAAAAGAAGCAAAAGAGAGGAAGAAATAAGTAGAAAACGTAGGGGGCTGCATTTAACATGGAACGGGGTGCGTTTAGCAACTTTACCCCTGATAAAGACCAAAATACCCTTTCGTAAATCCGCGTAATTTCGCAAATATCACCCAAAATTACCTTAATTAAATTTAGTGATATTACACTTGGAACTTGTTGCACAAACCAAAAAAGCTCATCAATTCAAGTATGAGAAACTGACGTGAGAAATCCTACATATTACCAACTCATTCTGTAATATACTATCAAGTACTATCCATTGTAGGAATATAATCAGCACGTGAATTCAAGAATTTACCAAATACCCACGTCCAATTTGGATAACAAACAAGGGGAAAGGAGGAATTCCTTAGCACATGTAAAGACATAATAATTGCTTATCGAGAAAGTTGCACCTAATTTTTTGGTTCCAAATTGACAAAGTCGTAGGTACATCACCTAAATGGCCTTGCAATACGACCGAATACCCTTTCCTAATGTCTCAAAGTGACACAGAAGAAAAAGTCATAAAGGAAAAAAATAACCAATGTTCATCTAACTCTGGTGTCAACAATACTGCCATTGGCATGTAACTATGGTAGCTAAAATAAAATATTATGCAAGTATCACTGGCATGTACCAAAAGAATAGGATGTTACGGAATATGAGAAACAACACAACTAATATGCCCCAATATCAATTGGCTTAACCACAGATAAATCGCGATGATGATGATGATGATGAAGATGGACATTCTAAATGAGGAAAAATGGGATGCAGAGACTGTAATTCCAGCTCTGCGGTTCCATTCCATTTTTTAGGGAAATGAACAACTCGTTTTCAAACAACGGAGAAGAAACTGCTGACTCAGAAGTACACGCGTGCAGATCTTTACAATGTACGGTAGAAAGGAAAAATTAGTTTAGTTTACTTAAAAAATAGACAACGCGCCAAGTGTCCATGTTTACGTAAAGTGGATTTTCTGATTGTAAAAAGAAGACTTAACGTGTGTTTGGATTACTGTTTAACATAACTTTTTAAGTAAAGTTTAGATAAAAGTAAGTTAAATATAACTTTTTTATGTTTGAATAATTTATTATAAAAGTATTTATGTTTAAAAAAATCTTATCTTTTTAACGGATCCAGCGAATGTTTATGGAAAAGTAATTCACAATTAATTCTAATTAAATGTTAGTTTGTGGGCAATTCATATTTGGTTGAACCCTCATTTTTAATTGCTAAACATCACTTCGTTCGATGTAATTTAATCGACCCTTTAGAGATTCAAATGAAAAAACAAACACAGCCTTAGGTGTCTCTCAATGATACTAATTCTTAGGTGTCTCTCAATGATACTAATTCTACTCATAATTTTGTGTTTATCGTTAACCTAATAAAATTTTATATACAATACAATACGAATTGAATATTATTTTTCCAGCTAATGAAATTATTTTTACTCATACCAACATAATAAAATCTTACATTACTATCATGTTTACTCATACCTCAACTCCTTTAATAGAAACAATGATCAATATAATTAATTTTGGTTTTTTTAATTATCATTAATTTATAATTGATTAGTTTTTTTGTTAGTTTCTCTTTATTTTAAGTTTTTTATTTTTATCTTAATTTTTCATAATTGAATTAATATTTTTTTTTAAAATAAAATAATTTCACTTAAACTTTATCAGTCAGCATGATTCAATAAGCAAAATTAATTTACTAATCTTTAAAGTGAGCATAAGACATGCCTAGCCACCATTGTCATCTCCTCCCACTTATACCTTCATATGTTAAAATTTTATTGCACTTTACATTATATTAATTACGTATTTTGTATTTTTTTTAATTTAGATACCTTTATGTTTGATGTTTGTGTGAATTTAATTCTTTATTATACATTTCGTCCAAAATTAATATTTTATAAAGATTACAAGTTCTATTTCAAAAGTAAAAATATTATAGCATGTTTTCTTCATTTAATAATTGACATAAATTGAAAAAATTACTACACGCCTATTTAATTTTAATTATCAATATATATAATAGAAAATAATTATACATAGACATTAAAATCCATTTTGATAGTTACATGCTTAAAATTATTTTTATTCAAATTATATTTTCTTATAATTTTTTAAATTTATGTTCTCTGATCAAAAATCATCTTATTTCAAAATTAATTTTAATCATCATGCATTGCTTGCGGCAAATATAATGGAACTAAATAGTAGATAATTCATTTGACAAACTGCATTGTTAACACTCACTAATTGGCTTGAAATGTTTGGTCGTACCCACCAAAAGTATGATAAGACGAAGATAAACTATATTGGTGCCTTTGAGTTTAAGAAAATTTCCAATCATGTAATGTCCTTTTTAAGCTTCGTTACTGTAGAGCCAATCCCAAGTTTAATTATCCAAAACTCTGCTTCTAAAGCATTCGGTGTCATCCTCATTCCACTCCCCTATCTCAAAAGTTAAAAAGGAAAGGAAGATTATGACTATCACATAGCCACCAAAGGCTGTCACTGAAAATGGAAAGGAAAAAGGTGTTAGGCCAACTAAACCCTCGTCCCCGTATTTTCCACACAGGGGGAAGCCCAATGGGCGTTAGTCAACTCTTCATATCTGTTTTTTTCCCCCCTAAAAATATAGTCCTTAAAACTATGAATATATCTAAAATACAAAATTATTATCTCATTTCCTAAAATTATCATACATTATTTATTATAATTTTTCATTATTGTAATTGTGAGGATAAAAATCATTATCATGTAGTAACGTCGATGATTAAAAAGATAAGTAAATGATAATTTTAAGAATTGAAAATTTATTTCATAAATTTAAATTGATTAATACCTATGGACTAATTTAATAGTAGTATTTAAAATAGGAATTGGGACGTATTGACTACTTCAAAAGCTCTAAGAAGTGTCCAATACTCAAGTGTGAAAGTTTTGCCGTCTACGGCCCGCTTCTGCGAGCTGAAGCGGTGGGACAGGCATTTGGAAAAGGCTGAGTAATTCAAGGCCCAAATACTGTGAAAAGAAAAAAGAAAATCGGGTGGCACGCAATGAGTTCTCATTTTATCTTTCTAAATAAATAAAATACTCACTCTTATTAGGGAAAATTGAGAGTGAGACTTATCTTATCACGAAAGGACAAAATGGAAAAAAATAAATGAATGTTCACTTGATAAAATGCTGACGTTAAGACTTATCTGTTTTTCTATCGTGGGTACATGATTATCATTCGAATTCCAGTCAATTACAAAACCCTTTTTGGTGTGTAATTTCTTTTTATTTATTAGTGAAAATTCGTACTTCATTGTCACACTCACACAGAATGGTGCAATTTCGCCTACCTTCGTTGGTTACGAGTACCCATTGAAGTGAAGTAAAGAATGATAAGGACACGTTACTAGTCAATAAATTGCAAATTGACCCAATTAGTAACAAAATTCAAAGAGTATACAGAATAAGTTGCTCATAAAATCTCAATCATCTGGTTCTAGTTCTAGGGCCATTCCTAAAAAATCAAATAAATTTTAGAAATTTGAAGTCTCATGACGCGCTTTCTATCTATACCCCCAATCCCGCGCCGGAAAGTTGACTTGGTAAGAACCATGGAGAGGAGCCAGCTATCTTAAATATTAATTACTTCAGCAAAGTAAATAAGCAAAGGGGTGTGATCCCCTGCCACGGGACGTGCTTTATTCGTACCATTCAGATTTTACTACAGCCGTTTGATGTGATACGAGAATGATGGTGTGTCGTTCATTGGATTCCATCCGGATTATTTAGTTTCACCAACTATTTTCAGAGAAAAATTATATACTCATTTTAAAATACTTTACACAATCATTCAATCTAAACTTATTATATATATATATATATATATATATATATATATATATATATTTTATTTTTACCTTATGATTGTTATTTTTATGATGGTGAAATCATCACAAAATAGATATATAAAAGATTAAAATATAAAACAATTACTTTTATAGAGAATAAAACATAGTTTTTTAATTATAAAAACTAAAACATAAAAATTAGAACATATATAGAGATTAAATATTTAATTAACTAGATTACTTTTAGAGTTAAATATTTATAAAAATAAATTTTTTACATAATTAACTAATAAAAAATACTACGATTTTTAAAATAATTATAGTTAAAGTTCTATAAATTAAAATTTGTGATTAGATTGTTCATAACTTGTTCATAAAGTCATTTACATTTTAAATACATACTATTTTACTATTATTTTTTTTATAAGGAGAGACACAAATATGGGTAGCGCAGCCAATTGAAGAACAAGAAGGAGGGGACAAAAGGCGGAAAAAAACAGAGAGAACAAAAACAAAAACAGAGTGACTTAGAGGGAGAGATCAAACTGAGTCAATTCGGTTTTGAATTCCAACCGTTCCACCCATCTTGATTCCTTTTTCCTTCACCAAATCCTACATTTTTAAAAGAAATAAACTTTTTTAAAAGCCGTCTCTCTTACAAATACAATACAATAACAATCCCCATGTCTTGTTTTCCCACAAACTCATCATTTTCGCGTTGCTTAATCTCTGTCCTCTGATCCTATCCTTCCAAAGTTCCATCCTTACTTCCATCCCTTTTGCTTCAATTCCAATCCTTCCTTCATCCGTAATCCTTCACTCACCTCTCTTCACCCAAAAAACAAAAAGAACATCCCTATTTATTCGCCACCCATTTTGAGGCAGTTACACCTCTGCTTCTTTGTTCATTCATCCAATTCAATTCAATTCAACCCAGAGGCGTTGAATTAAACGAACCCCATCTCCGGGTTTCTTTAAAAGTCACAAACTTCCGAGGAATCAAACCATGGGGGTTCAAAAAGACAGGGTGAAATTCAACGTGGGTGGCAGGGTGATGGAAACGACATCCACAACCCTCGCCAATGCAGGGCGCAATTCAATGTTCGGGGCAATGTTCGACGACAATTGGAACCTAATATCAAACAACGACAACAACAAGAACGAAAGATTCATCGATCGCAACCCGGATTGCTTCGCGATCCTCCTCGATCTGCTCCGAACCGGCGAGCTCCACGTCCCACCCAACATCCCGGATAAGCTCCTCTACAGGGAGGCCCTCTACTACGGCCTATTGGACCACGTGCGAGCCTCCAAGTGGGGCCCATTCGACGGCAACAGATTGAGGTTGTCGCGGTCCCTGCAGGGACAGGCACCGGGCGACGGAACCGCCATCCGGGCGGGCCCGGATGGCGGCTGCTGCGTTGCGCACGGCAGCATGGTTTATGTCTATGACTGGATGTTGGAAGAACACCTTCCTCTGAACCTCGATTACCAGAGGGTCAACGATGTTGGTTGGGTTGACTCCGACAACGTGGTGATCGGAGTCAGCGAACGCCTCGGGCGAGGCGACGGCGGGATGGGTCTGTTCAGCTCCCACACAGGGGAGCTGAGGTACAAGTTTCATGTCTGTCATGACAATCAGGTGAAAAGTTACACTGCTGGAGCTCTGAGTTTCAGTTCGGATTATAAGATATTTTCTAGCTGCAAAGGGAGGAGTAATGAGTATGGTGTTGGGGTTTGGGACCAGGTTACTGGGAAGCAGATTGATTTCTTCTACGAGCCTTTGGGGTGGTCCCTTGGGGATGCTGATAAGCTTCAGTGGATGGAAGGGAGCAATTGTTTGTTGGTGGCTACGATGTTTCCTAGGAAGGACAACTGTTACATTAGTCTTTTGGATTTCAGGGACAAGAAGATGGTGTGGTGTTGGTCTGATGTGGGGGCTCCTTTTGCCGTCGATGAGAAACGGGTCAGGGATGCTATTGCCATGGAAGATAATAACTCCATTTGTGTGGTGAATGAGTTTGAGGATTTGGGGTTCATGGATTTGAGAAGTTCTGCTCCCAATAGCATTAGGTGGAGCTCGAGGAGTAGGTTGATGAAGGGGAAGATGCCTGAGGAACCTTGTTATCCTAAACTGGCATTGCATGGGGGACAGCTTTTTTCGTCCATGAATGATTGCATTTCGGTGTTCTGTGGTCCTGAATGGGTTTTGACGTCTAGGCTCAGACGAAGCTATGGTGGTTCAATTTGTGATTTTTCCATTGGAGGGGATAGGCTTTTCGCGCTTCATAGTGAGGAGAATGTGGTTGATATTTGGGAGACTCCAACACCACCAATTATATGATTTTAGTTTTAGTTTCAAGTTACTTTTTCTTTGGTTTGTGCTATACACCAGACTGCTGCTATTTTTTGTCTAGATAGTGTTGAGTTTAAAAACCTATTCTAAAAACTTGTATATACGAGATTGAGTAGTTTATAGCTTGGCATACATGTAGGTTTACCTATACTGAAGGTGTAATGGATTGGGGTATGTGAATATCTTCAGAGAAAAAGATGATATATGGATTGCTTATTTTTTGTTTCTTGTGAATCAGATTTCTTATATCACTTCAGATCTCTTGCAGATTCTAAGTTCGAAACAGTCCCCAGTTATTCGATCTCTTTTTTCTTTTTTAATACACTCTCTTCCTGACACTTTTTTGACCTTTTTCTTTCACAACTAACATCGAGGTTTAAATTTGGTAACGTGACTTCACTAACCTTAAAAAAGATGAAGGGAATAATGTTAATAAGTGAAGTTCTTTCGCATGTGTGAGCAGTTGTAAGTTGTAACCGCTGCACCATATTGATTTGCTTTGGATAGAATCGCTTCAGGTAAAGCGTCACTGATGGTGGGGTAGTTTGCGGCTTTTAGGTCACTTTCCTTTCCCAGTAAATAGTATACATAAAATATCCCTTCAACTCTTTCGGCTGCATCAATTTCATCAAAAACATATAAATCCCAAAGTTGTTAGATCTAGTACAATGAGGTTAACGGACAAGGGACGATAACCAACATTTGATAAAAAAACACACATAAATCCCAGACAATTTCGCTGTCGAAGTTCTAAATATTAATTTGATCAAAATTAGACGTTAATTTAGCAGGGGAAAAAAGACAAGATCGATTCTCTTGGTCTCTCCACGAGGAAAGACTTGTTTATGTTTAGAAGATCGTTCCACACTACCACTTTTATGTTTGCAAACAATTATGGCTGAATATGGACCTTTCATTAGATCATAAAGAAACTGTATGTTTTTTTTAGGATAGAAACTGTATATTTAAATTTCAACAATATACTAAAAAAAAGAGCAATAATAACAAAACATTGTCAGTGCAGTATAGTAATTCAGTATGCTCCTTTATCGAGAGAAAAAAAAAGTAATTCAGTATGCTCAATCCACTGTGTCACACTCCACGTGCTTTTTAATCTGTCAGACAACTTTATAATATAATATTCTTCCAATGTGATAACAAGAACCCCACTGTTCAGATTACCATAGCATCTACTTTAACCTAATGAATGCTTCTCGATGGATTGGCCTTGGATAATCCGCAACTTGGTAATATAATTAATTACCCTAATACGAGAACTTTGAGAGCAGCAAGCAATTTTCTCGTTATACGTGATATGAAAAATAGAACCATATTACTAAACAAGATCGAAAATGTCAAAAGAAAATGAATGCCATACGAACCTAATTAGATACATGAAAATTTTCTTAGGAGAAAAAAGCCAGCTTGAACCTAATTAAGCATAATCAGGCATGGTTTCCTTCAAAAATGTAATTGGACGAGAATCTTCAGGGGCGAGTTCGTCGAAGGCAACATAATTTTGCTCCTTGTCGTACACATGACACACTGTCATTATTACCTTCATCAATCTCCAATTCCAACTAGCTTCATTCAGATACTGTCGATCCAACACAAACAAAACAAGATAAAAAAATAATTAGCAACAATGATATTTTCTTTGAGAGATTTTTAAACGTCGGGATTAGAGACAAATGTACTATTGGAATAAACAAAACTTCCAAATCTTTCATTTGGACTACATCTACAATGAAGTTTCAGTGGCAAAGCGAATATTCTAAAATTTTCATTTTTTTTAAGAGGAAGAAAAAAACCATTACTTATTAATTATGCTGACAACGGAGGAAATATACTTATAATGCGAACAATCGAACAGTGACCCTCATTAAAATACAGGAACAAGCAGAAAAAGATATTGGCATTTTTTTATCTTACCTGTCCCCAGTTTTCTTGGAGAGACTTATGGGCTGCTCTTAAATTATAGCTTGGTATCCTCGGGGATATGTGGTGTGGAATATGGACATTAATATCATGACATAGGATCTCGATCCTGTTCAGAAAAAAAAAGAGTCAATACATAGCAGTTAGGCAATTTTAATGCTATCAAGTTAATTTTGCGAGCCTGCATTTTTAGACAAAATGACAAGATGGATAAATTATTAAAAATTATTCACAGAATCAAAGATCGGTCATTTTCAGATATGTAATAAAACAAAAAAATTCAACAGTAACTCATCAATTATGCAGTATACTACACCTCCGTGTGCAAATTTATGGGCAAGAAAAACGTACATTACAAATGAAAGAGCAAAAAGAATCCATTACCATTTAGGGTAATCACAATGAACAGTTCCATTAAGCTGTGCTTGTGCAGCATTCCACTCTTCTGAGTTTTTGAATGGTATATGCGGTGCAGTATGATGTACCATGGTAAATGTACTCATCTGTGATCCCAAGCAAAATAACAACACTTAGATACTGTGACTCTTGTTATAACTTTTAACTCTCAAAGAGTCAAGACACATGACCATTGACCTTTGGGGGGAGAGGGGGATAACTAAACTACTAAATATTAATAATTCAGCAAGTGTGCAATATATGGTAACTGACAAAAACCTGCTGAAAGATTTGATACAAAAAAAAAAAGGCAAGCATGTACTTTAACTAGACTACTAGAGGTGCAAATAGAGTTAGACCTATCTAGAAAAATGTCAACCTGATCTTTGCCTACAACTATCATAGACTATTTCTGGGGCAAAGCCTTAAAATAGCCAAGAAACTAAAATTTTTTAGTTTTCAAACTATTATAACGTTTAATAAGATTATAGCCTTAAATTTATATATTATATTCTAGAATTAATAAATTATGTAAGCATTGTAAATTATAGGCCATTTTGTTGAGCAAATTGGTTTTTTTGGATGGCATGAACCTTAGCCTATTTAGTTAAATAAGCCTCTTAAGAATTTACACCCAGTTTGTTTGCTGAATAGGCTAGGCCAAATAGGCCATAGGCAATTAATACGCAGCTTGCCTATTCCAACCCCTAGCAATAACTACGGAATCCAGGAATGAATTATAAAGACTCGAGGGCAAAAATTATATATAAATGACAGCTTTTTAAATTTAAAAATTAAAAGTGCCATAGCTTTTTTATTTAAGTTGAACACAGTGCTCTCCCATACCATAAATCATCTGCCACTAAGGAAACAAAAAGAAAGAAACAAAAACATTGGAGCCAACAATGACGAACAAAGTAAGAATTTACAAGATAGTGTTGAAATTACCCAGAAGTGATAGCCCAACCATGGCATCAACCAGAATTTTATCCATCCCATGATTCCAGTCTTGTAAATAATTAATGGCCATCCAATTACTATAAAGGCGAAAACACAAGCTAAACTTATCTTCACCCTTGGTACTTCACTTGGTCTGAACTTCTTCAAGTCAAAGTGCCACATCAACCTGTGTTAGAATGCACCTCCATATCAATATTTGATAAAATTAAAGGTAATAAAATATGAAATCAAGGCAGTTTAAGTTAACGATGCGGTACTTGAGGAACTGTACAAAGATATTTCAAGGCATAGTTGACCTTAAAGAATAAATGGTTCCTTTATATACCATACCAGTGAGCTATAGACATCCAACATCGAAATGGACCATATCCATATATTATCGCTTTCCTCAAAAGTGTAGTAGATTCAAACTCATCCTTCCAAACAGGGTGCCAAGCAGTATCTTCACGCAACCTGTAGCATTATAAATGACTTACAGTTGAATGAAAGTAATGAAACAGTGAAGCTACTGATTCTGTGAAAGAGAGACTGTTAAACTCAGAAATTAGCGTACTGATTTATGCATTTATTACTGGAAACATTCTAGTTTTTAGGCCAGAATTACTGCACAAGACATAGACAACACAGGGTATTCCCCTTACAAGGAGTTTCCTCCTTCAAGATATAGCAATTAGTAAAACTATGGAAATAATATAACCACCCCTAGCCCCATACATATAATGCATCACTGCCATCGCACACTAACTAGCAAACCATTTTATAACTGCCTAGATAACTGCATAAAGACAGACAGACTACACAGCAAATAATAATTCAGATCCATAGCTACCCAAATAACTGCCTAAATAGCTGACCAAATTCACAATTACTACACAAACACTAATAATTCAGGCCTACTGAATCTCAGTTTACTTCTTATCCTTTCTCACATAAATTGTACAAGGTCTATCTCTATCAAAGACTAAGGAGTTTCATGTCTACGTTTGTTTGCTTCGTGTAAATAAACCATGGTACAGTATTTTATCCATAACATGGATGCTACCAATATGTTTCTTAGAATGCATTATGCATGTTGTATATAGCCTACATTTTATCCCTTCAGTATTAGTGCCATCTGACTTTTAGTACATGTGGGACAGAGAGTGTGAATGTATATTGGAAAAATAACTATATTGTACAACAGAATGACGCATTATCCCACTATCAATTTTAACAAGCAAATATTTTCTTCGTTGACTCATCTGCTCAAATATAAAATTACAAGTGTGGATTTGAGGACAAAAAAACAAGTTTTGCACTTCATATTCAGTAGAAATATAAGCTAGTCCCTGTACAGTATACATTCAAGATGCACCTAGAAAAACGAAAATACAAAATAGAAGGAAACACACTCTGCTTACATGTTTGTTTTTGCATGATGCCTGTCATGCTTAAATCGCCAAGGCTCATATGGATAAATCAGGGGCATAAAGGCCAGAGTTCCAACAATGTCCTCTACCAATTTGTTAGACGAAAATGATCTGTGAGCACAATCATGTCCTATAACAAAGAACTGTATGGGAAAAAAGGAAAGAGGATTATAAAACTTAAAACAAAAACAGTTGGCCTAGATCTTTAAGAAGAAGAGTTGTCACAAAGAAATAATGATAAGGAAAAATATGTGTATTGAACTAACCCCAGTTATTGCAGTCCCTGTCCATGCCCAAGCCAGAGGAAGAAGATACCAGGGAGCTTTGGAAATCAAGAAGAGCCCCAGTGCATAAGAAGTGACAGATATCAAAACAGATTTCCATGCTTTCACATCATCAATCTCAAAGACCTTCAAAAAAAATGCAAAAGGAAAAATATGCATGATGATCAATGATTATGCATAAATAAAAACTGTATACATACATTGGCGCTTTAAATTTCTCATGATTGCAGGGAATATTACTGTCATCATTGATGTTTTATTATAAACTTATATGCCATAATGATATTAGGAACAATTTGTCAATACTTTATGCAAGCAAACAAAAACTAAAGAATGTTATTTTAAGCACGTGGAAATATTTGATAGTAAAACATAGAGTATCTAAGAGGTGGCTCAGCATACTTCAATTTAACAGAAAAGTCCTGTTCAGTGATGATGCTATAAAACGTCACAGATGTAAATAATAATTAAAAAAGCACCTCCTTAGGAAGGGAATTGATGACATCCTTTAAAGTAACATCATCTGGAAGCGGCTCTCCAATTTGCCTGAAACCGTAGTCTTCAGCTAGTTGTTTTCTATACTCCGCACTTTCCACCGGAGCTGGTTGTACTGGAATTGCCACGGCACGTATGACAGTAACCTTATTCCTAGTAACGAAATTCCTTTGACGCCTGAATCCTTTCTGGATAAGCCCATTACTGTTTAGACTAAATATGCCTGTGGCAGCAGAATGACAAATAATTATTTAAAATTCATCCATTACCCGTGCCATTTATGTTCATGCCTATTAAAAGTTAAACATAACGGCACCATTACTATACATGTTCAGGCCAACATAACGACATTGATCAGTGATGCCACCAGGTAATCGTAGCTAGTTTTTTTTCTTAACACATCACTGAAAAAAAGAAGTGATGTTAGTATCTCTTTTTTGGTAGAGACTATATATATTTTTTCCACGAGAGACAATCTTGCTCGAGTCGAAAAGAAAAATTATAAAATGCAAAACTCTCGTTCAAGTATTTAAAGTGTCTAAATATTTAACGCAACTATATACTAGGACTTGAACTTGAGGCAACATAATTATTTCTGATAGAGGACCATTTCCAATCTCGTGAGCTTAATTGCGACAAGGAGCAGTAAATTCAATTGGAAAGTAACGTTACCAAACAGTAAAACTAAAACACCAAATTGAGGTAATGCAAAAATAACGTGCATACCCGGGGAGGACTGGGCAGCAATGTGTCTCCTCAGAACTGGCTTCTGAAAAGAGCCCTGCAAAATGAAACCATAATAAAACTAACACTTCCTTGAAAGTTGAAAGACGCTTAGGAATTGGGATAAGGCTAAAAGAGAAAGGAAGAAACGAAGAAAACCTTGAATAGGAGTAATGAATCAGTGAGCGTGCAAGCCATTGTGCGTGAGCAGAAATTAAATTAAGCTCACAACAAAGGGAGGCTTTGGACTCTAAAGGATAGAATTGAAAGAGATAACGCTTTTTTTCTCCCTTTCAGAAAAGCGTCGTGGATGGCAATGTTTTTTATATGAGAGAGTATGAGAGAGCGAGCGGTCGTTTCGTCGTGGGGCCCTCTAAATGTGGACTGGGTTTAAGAGACCTTCGCAGCCGCATATGTATTGGACGGTGTCGTTCTCCGTCCACTACACTGCTGCCCAGAATACAACTATACACACACTGTTGGCGCCCTAAGTAATCATTTCCATCTTTTTTTTTTTTTTTACCACAACATTAGTGAAAATTATCCAATATCCATAACAAATTTAGATGACTAATATTTGTTAAAAATTTCCTTAAACTTTAAATAGAAGATTGAGTCCAATATTACTTTGTTTGTACCAACTTGTTGATACTATTATTTTATTTTCTACTTTTAACTAGTCAATATTTAAATATATAATGAAGAGTTTAATTTTCACCTATTATCAATATAAAAAAATTACACTAACAATCAATAAAATTAATTCTCGATATAAATTTTAATATAATTATTATAAAAATCAATAATTTTGTCGCATGTGATAATTTATGAATGGATATGAGTATAAAAGATATTTATATTGTTACTTCATTTTAATTAAATTTATATAATACAAAAAATTATTAATTTTAGCTTATAACTTTTAATTTACAGTTATGCATTGTTCTTTATCTTTTCTATTGGTTAAAACTATATTTGTATTTATAAAAAGCATCCAATGGAGAATTAAAATCGAATAATAAAAAATATATTATTTGAGATATGGTAGACTACATTAAACATACAAAGGACTATATTTTACAATATAAAATCTTTTATAATTTCTTTTACTGATGATAAAGTGTGTTTGTAACATTTTTCATTGTGATGTATAGCATGTTTGGATCCTTAGTGAAACTATAGGGGAGGGTTAAAATTGTAGTGAAAGGTCAAAAAATTAGAATCAATTATGAGTTATTTCACACTTACAGCGGATTTTTACCATGACTATAATTCATATCATATCATCACTCTAAATACGCACATGTAATGAGAGGAATAATGACAATAATAATAATAAAAGTAAAACATTTAATTGTAGTGATACTGAAAACAATTATAATAATACTAATGGTGATATAATGTTTTTGATAAGGGTAAAGACAAGAGTGATGATCATATCAATACAAATAATTATTATGACAATTTTGACATAAAAAACATGTTTATGCAAACTGTTAAGACAACTAATATTATTATAACTTGGTTATGGTAATATATCAATTAATCACGAGTTGAATTAGTAAAAAAAATTTACAAGATAAAACAATCAATATATATATAATTTGTGAATTATTATTATTATTAATAAAGTGAATACAATGATGATGGTCACAACAATAATAATAAGAGTGTTGATAATGGTGTGTTGGAAGTAATGATAATCAACCATGATAATGGTCATGACAACCATCATGATAGTAATTATAGTGATCATCATGATAATAATAACAATAATGATTATACCAATGTGACGATCATCTAAGGGAATATTAATAAAAAAGGTGACAATAATTAATTACAATGATATAGTGACAATAATATTAAAAAAATGTTTTATAAAATTATCTTATAATATATATATATATATATATATCTTAATCTTATAATGCTGATTTAAAAAAAAATCCTATAAGTAAATTTCAGCTACTAATAAACCAGAGCATAAATAGTTGTCTCAATTACAAAAAATAATTAACTCGATAGAAAATGCCATGAATTTTAAAAGAGCTATCAATTGATAAATATAAAAAAAGATCATTAATTTTTTAGGCTTTTTTACTCATTACTTAATTAGACGGTATTTAAATCAATAATTTAATGAATAACTTTATTTATAATAAAATTACTTTCAACTTTTAATATGACCTTAAATAATATTTCTCTCATCTATGATAAGTATATAAAATATTTAAGAATTAGACAGAGATAAGAATATAATTAAAAATAACTATTAATATTGTTTTACATTTTTAAGTAGATATGTAAATAAAAACAATTTTTTATCAATAAATATATTAAAAGAAAGAAAAGGAGAAATATCAATGAAATTTAACACCTTTTACTCCACTTATTGTTTATAAATCCTCTAGTTTTTATCTGTAGTTTTTAATCAAATAGATATCGTTTGCCACGTTTATAAATGTGCGATACTCCACGTTTTTATTGGCTTCCCTAATGCAGTGCGTTGACTTGAAAGTTGAAAGGTGGTGACTAGTTTATGCGTGTACATGTTTCACATGGCCATGGGTGCTGTATTGTGTTGGAGACTTGGAGTTTCAAAATATTTATTTAGGATTTTAATTTCAACAATGACAATTGGAATTTTTTTAGTGCTTAACTTAGATTTCTCCCTTTAAAATAATAACATAGAGTTTAATTTTAATATAATTATATATTATCAATCAATAAAAAAATATTTTAGATATTAATTTTAAAATAATTACTAAGAAAATTGCATTTATAAAATTTTCTTAAATGACACTTACACAATTAATAATTTTTCAAACACAATCATTTTCTTGAGATAACATCAAAGCTAATTCTTTTAAATTATGTTTTTCTCTGTCCATCGATATATATGACCCAAATATTGTTAAAATCAAAGGCTAGGAGCGTTCATATCCCATTATATGTTTTGATGATAACAAAAATTATGTACATTATTCAATCACTATTTATTTATAGTTGATGTGAAATTTAAATTTTTTATGATACAAATTTTTCAATAAAGGTAAGCATGAGAATTTAAATATTTGTCATTTAGTTTGAGTTATTGCATCATGTGTTTGAAATTAATTATCAATATGGATAACTACTAATTTTCTTTCTTTTTATATTAAATACCACTTCATTTTGTGTTATTCACAATATTGAAATTATATGTTTATAACTACTCAACATGTAATAACAGAGTCTATGTTCAATCACTACTATAACATTATGATGGAGGAACCAAATGATGATTGAGCAATTAATTGGCTCAACAAGATTTTGCGAGACAAATGGACTCTCACATGATATGGTGACCGACAATGGGGACACATGACCACCAATCTTATTGAGTCGATTAATTTGATACTCAAGAAATCTGTTAATAAATGCGTTAATAAAATCAACATATCTAAGGTGCAATGCATTATTCAACAAAAGAATGAGAGAAGTCGCAACAATGCTTGTATCTGACCAAGTTTATACGCAAGTACTAACCTAGGCCATCGTAAACACACAAAAAAAGACAAACACTC
This sequence comes from Glycine latifolia, assembly GCA_013407115.1. Lineage (NCBI taxonomy): Eukaryota > Viridiplantae > Streptophyta > Magnoliopsida > Fabales > Fabaceae > Glycine > Glycine latifolia. Next base: position 6,490,396 of record CM023957.1, read on the forward strand.
ACACTGTTCTTGAGTTTGATCGATGCGACACGCAACTCTTGGTCCAAGAGACGATAAACCCAAGAGAGGTTAGGCCTGTTGAAGATTTCACGGTCATGCTGGAGGAAAGGTGGCGTGACTGTGACAAATTTCAGAAATTGTACATGTCTTGTTCTCATGTTGTTTCTTGTAAGCATGCTCACCATGAGTATAAAAACTATATACATTGTGTGTATATGTTGAAAAATGTTTTCAACATATACAAATGATTGTTTGGAGAATTACATAATGAAGCTATTGACCACTGTGTCATAAGCCATTAACTTGTCCCAACCCAAACAAGAAACAAAATTCTAAGGATCTTTTTGTCTCCTCTCATATCCACACAGAAATGGATATCCAAAAATCGGGTCAACCAAAGTAATGTTCCGTGTGTCGCATCCCATGTCATTCAAAGAAAAATTATTCTCATCGTATAGGCTCAAACCAATAACATTAAATTTATGTCATATTCTTTGTATTTAAAAAAAATTGTTGTATTATTTTAAAGTTAAATATTTTATTAAGTTGTTGGTAATTTTAAAATATTTTGTAATTTAAATATTTGAGTTCAATTCAACTTGTTATATTTTTTTATCTTCTTTTGCTGATTTAATTTTCTAACTCAAACAAAAGAAAATTAAAATTTCAAAATAAAATAATATATTTTATCATTGTTGGAGACTCAAATGTTATCCTAAACCTACTAGGTTAGGATGCTAGTGTTATTTGACAACACAATATATGGTTTGTATTGTGTGCATGCATATAAGTCCATTTTATTAATGATGATGATGAGACTAACCATTGAGGATAAGAAAAATGAGAACAAAAACTATGATCACTTAAAAATATATGCATTTTTCTTGAAAAATATATTTATTAAGTAACAAAAAATTAGTAAAAATATGATGTAAAACAAATTAAAATGGTTATTGTTAAATATTTTTTCATATAATAATTATAGATAAAAAATATTTAACTAAATTTAAATACAATATAAATCATATGAAATTATATTTTTTATAAATATTTAACTAAATTATATTTATATTGAGTATTTAAATATATGCATTTTTCTTAAATACTATTTTTATAAATTAATATATATAAATTTTAAAAACAAAAAGTTAATTTAAAAACTGCAATTTTTTTAAAAAACAAAAAAATGAAAAAAAATAGAAAAATAACCATATAATAATAAAAACTCAAGTTTGTTTTCTGAACTCAATTTTTTTTTATAAAAAAACTAATTTAGAAATATTTATGGGAAATCAATTTCTAAATTAGGAAAAAAAACTTATTTTAGAAATTGATTTAGAGGGACCAATTTTTCACCTAAATAATATTTTGTATTATTGGAATAAATATTTTTTAGGTTGTATTATTTGGATAAATATTTAGTTTCTTTGTATTATGGAGGTGAAAGAATCTCAAGGAGACATTTCGCACACAGATTCTTATCCCTTGGAACAAGATTCATCCGTTGGCACAGATTTCTTGAAAATGAGTTTGGGTAAACTAGTGAACAAAATGGCAAACCCAAAAACATTGATAAGGGTCTAACAAGAAAAATTAATGTGCTCTAAAATTGTCGGTGGTATGGATAGCCATAAAACTATAGAAGTTTTAATTACAAGTGGTTGTGTTAGTGAAGATTGTTGGTCAATTCTTGTACGAATCCCCAATTATATCAAACTCAGATTCCCCACTTTCTAAAAATACTTAATTATCACGTTGAGTTGTTTGGTGGTCCAAATTAGTGTCTTACAATATACTATAATGCCTTAACCGAACGAACCCATTTATGTAACTTTCTCCGCATTTTTCTGACAACACAATATATACCTGTTCCCCCTCTCCCCTCTTTCCTTTTTTTATTTATTTATAACTTTAACCCTTTATAAAGCTTCAAGCAGAAGAAATAGTTCTAACCATAGTCAATTTAAAATCCCGTTTCCCATTTTGCTCACAAACTCACATAAATAACTCTTATAGTCTTATATTCTCAATTCTCCCGTTTTACGGCACTTTAGTTTATTATTATTATTTGCATTTAAAAGTAAGAGTATGACTCATAAAAAGTAAGAGTAGAACAGTTGCTAAAGAAAAAAGTGGTGCTTACCCTTTCTTTAGATGCAGGGAGAGAAAACGATGTAGAATAGAAATAAAATGCATTCGGTTGATATTTTGATTTTGCTTATCAATTAATGATGCATTACTTATAATTAATAACCGTACCCGTTTTTTTTTTAAAATCAGCAAAAAGCAATTAATATTAATTGGTACAAGGAGTACCATAACGGCATAACCCATGTACAAAATTTGTGAAGCCACCCACCCTACTGTCCGCTCCACTGGTTAATTAATATTTTGCTCTATATAGAGTGAAAAAATATTTGATAACGAGGGATGTAATGTATCTTTCTAAAAGATAGAGTGTTGACCAATTAGGTAACTCTACTCCCCTCTATTATCTATGCCAGACATTTCCCGTTGTTTTAATTGCCGAAGTTATGATGTAACTTGTATTTTAAGGATACTTACTAAAAATAATAAAAATATCAAATAAAAACAATATTAATATATTAAAAACAATCAATATATTAAAAACTTTAAAATAAATATGTTTTTATTTAATATTTTTTTATAAAATCTCAAACAAGTATCGTATTGTTTACTCGATAGTATTTCTTAAAAATACGAATGTTTATTTATTTTTCAATATATTACAACATTATTTTAGAGTATAATAATAATAATATTATTATTATTATATGTGTACATTTTCTATTTGTCATTTTTTTCCGGCATTTTGTTCGGAATAGGATTAGTTAATGTTTGTTCAGCAAATTAGTTAGTAATTAAGTTAAAACTAAAAAAATGTACAAATAAAATTCAGAGGGCCAAAATAGATCATCAGTTAAAATGACTGGAGAATCCGAGGTCATGAGAACGGAAGTGGTTTTTCTTCCATGCACCTAGTATCTTTATAATAAAAGGTGGGTTGAAATGCAAACCAATTGATCTTGTGAAATAAATCTGAGTTATTTGTATAATAAAATGAGAATAAATATGGATTCATAATATAAAGATTTGTAATATTAATATTTAATTTTACAAATTATTGTATATAGTAAACTTATTATTATTTATAATAACTATCTTAATGTAAATTTAAATATTTTTATACTAAATGCGGGTACTTTTTTTTAAAAAAAGAAAAAAATAAATGTGGATTCCTACTACTAACTCATAAAACAAATGCAACAAATTTTAAAAGTTATAAAAAGGTAATATATAGTATAATAATGGAATCAATAATTTGTTTTTTATTTTATGTTATAGTCCTGGTCTTGGGTCGAGACACAAAAAACGAAACCCCACGTCGCAAGTGGTAATAACTAACAGACACTTATCCTGCAATGATGGACACACGTGTTTCTCAATCGTACGGAACTCAAGACATAATAAGACTGTTACATACCGGGAAAAATTCCGAAAATGGAAGATCACAGTGATTAAAATTACCCGCCATGGATATCCACGATACACGTGTCCCGCGGAATGGCGTCCACGTCACCAACCGGGTCACTGTTAGTCGGTTGGTATCCTCAGCTGCAGCCACATTATTCAGCCACGAAAAAGAAAAAAAATAAACAACGGACCCATCCCATCTTCCCCACACACTTTTCCTTTTCTTTTCACTGAGAGAAACAGAAGCAACGATAAATCCAAACTCTCTTTTCGTTCATTCTAGCATTTTTCCGCGAAACCGCTCTTTCCCGATTTTTCTCATTTCCGCCGTGAAGCTCAAGGCAAATCGTTACTTACGTTACGTTAACCTTCGCCGAATGAGAATTTGTGCTTCTCAAATCCATCGCGTTCGATAGGGTTCGTGAAGCCTGAATCTGAAGCTTCGCGGACATCGCTATGCTCCGCAAATTGTTCTTCCGCAAGCCTCCTGATGGACTCCTCGAGATCTGCGAGAGAGTTTACGGTACTTTCTCTCTTTTTCTCTCGTTCTCAATTTGCGAATAATGATTCAAGGAGCATTAGGTATCTGTTTGATTGCTTGGAAATGCGGCAATGACACGTGAATTGAATTTGAAAGGAATTTTGTTCAATTTGAAATGAATTTAACTTATTATTGTTAGGACTTAGGAGTTAGTGATTGTTGTTGGAATTAACAAGTAGCGTTAACCGTGAATGTAGTTTTTGATTGCTGCTTCACCATGGATGCTTGGAATGAAGAGAATTACAGAGTGTACGTGGATGGGATAGTTGGTCAACTAAGGGAGAACTTGCCTGATGCTTCGATTCTGATTTTCAATTTTCGGGAGGAGGATACGAAGAGTCAGATGGCGAATATCATGTCTGAGTATGACATTACTATCATGGACTATCCTCGGCACTACGAGGGTGTTCCCGTGCTCAAAATGGAGCTCATTCACCACTTTTTGAGGTCTGGTGAAAGCTGGCTCTCGCTTAGCCAGCATAATGTGTTGCTGATGCATTGTGAACTTGGTGGTTGGCCTGTTTTGGCTTTCATGTTGGCTGCATTGTTGATTTATAGAAAGGTTTATACTGGGGAGCAGAGGACTCTTGATATGGTTTACAGGCAGGCTCCGCACGAGCTTTTGCATTTGTTGTCCCCGTTGAATCCGATCCCTTCCCAACTTAGGTATCTTCTGTATGTTTCCAGGAGGAATGTGGCCCTAGATTGGCCTCCCCTGGACAGGGCACTCATGTTGGACTGCATCATTATCAGATTCTTCCCAAACTTTGAGGGGGAAGGTGGTTGTCATCCCATTTTTAGAATATATGGACAGGATCCCTTTAGTGCTGATAAAAATCCAAAAATGTTGTACTCAACGCCAAAGAGAAGCAAACATGTCCGGGCCTATAAGCAGGTATGTGTATTTACCTCGCTTTAAAATGGATTGCTCTGAGTTCTCGTGCCTCTTCTTTAGTATTTTTAGTTTGTTGTTGATGTTTTTTTGGAGCCTGTACTTTATACAAGGCATGCACTTATTGCATTTAGCATGAAAACCATTATCCTGACATTTTGGCAGACAAGATAATTACTTTTAGGAGATAAAAGCCTATGGTGTTACTGTTATTTTGCCAAAAATTGCTGAAATCTGTCAGTAGCTATGTGCTTGAGATAACTAGCAACCTCATAAATTTTGGCAAACAGGCTATTAGATGTAATAGGAGAAAATCTCTATTTTTATTTTCCTCCTTCAATGCTGGTTGCATTTAAGGTCATTTTGACTTGTAGAATACTTTATATTAATTGTCTTGTACAATTTCAGATTGTTTAAACTTTAAATAGTTATAAACCATTCAATTGCAGCTCAAACTTGTGTTTCTAGTTATTGAGTCAAGCTTGAATAGTTATGTTTTGGCAGCTTGAACCTTGGAAAATATGCATGTAGTGATACTGATGAACCAGCATGTGGTTATTTATTGCTCCTTGACAAATACAGGAGCTTCATTTTAGCTGAGTCTTAATTTTCATCCAAGAGGCTGCACTTGGCACCAATATCCCGAAAATGTAATAGAAAAAAAGAGGGGGGAAATGCTTAACATAAGAAAGGGGAAATAAGTTTGTATAATATAATCTATATTCAGCATATAGGAGATCCCAATCAAAGTTCAATACACCTTATGCATTTAGGCCTTACAATATATCCCAGCAATTGAAATCAGGTTGAGCCCATGCTCTTTAAATTTTAATAAATGTTTTTGTATGATGAAATGTTTTCTTTTCTAAAAGATATTGTTGATCAACTTATTTATTCTTGTCAGCAAGATGCATCTGGAATCTGATCTAATTTGTTTAATTAATGCACTTTCTTGCTATTGTGTTGCAGGGAGAGTGTGAACTTATCAAAATCGATATCAATTGCCATATTCAAGGTGATGTTGTCATTGAGAGCATTAACTTGAATAGTAACATGGATCGTGAAAAGATGATGTTCCGAGTCATGTTCAACACAGCTTTTGTTAGATCTAATATTTTGATGCTTAACCGGGATGAAATTGACATTTTATGGGATGCTAAAGATCACTTTCCAAAAGATTTTAGAGCCGAGGTACAACTTGTTTTCAACTATAATAGTATAATCATCATTTTTTTTAATTGTATATTCCTAAAATTTAATTTATTTATTTTTGGTTTATGTTTGTATTAAGATCCTTTTCTCAGAGATGGATGCTGCTGCAGCAGTTATTGCAGATGGTACCTCATGCTTTGAGGAGAAGGAAGGACTTCCCATTGAAGCATTTGCCAAGGTTCAAGAGATCTTTAGCCATGTAGACTGGATGAACCCCAAGGCTGATGCTGCACTAAATATGCTCCAACAGATGAGTGCTTCGGCTATGAATGACAGGTTGGATACAGTTTCTGATCAGTATGAGGAAAATGTCACTTTATTTCATGAAACAAGTCCTAGAACGCCCCAGGGGAATTTGAGTGAAGCAAGAAAGTGTTTATCCTCAACTAAGAGATCACCAGATAATGACATGAGTAGAAAAGATGATAAGACCAACAAGGTTGAGGGTATTCCCCAACAACCTAATACATCTAACATCATGTATCAAGAGACAGTCGGATCTTCAGGAAGAACCATGGAATCCAATAAATGTTCAACAGGACTGACAAATCTTGACATAAAACTGCAGGCACCTCATCCGCCCTTATCTTCTTCTATTGATACTTCTTCTCCCCCTAGAACACCACCTTCGCGGCCTCAGTCCACTAGAGCTAAAGAAGTTCAAGATTCTCCTCGCCAAACAGAATCTCCCCCTTCTTATCTTTTGCCTTTGCAATCAAAACATCAATCACAAGACAGAAGTTCTATCCCTACTGTTCATAGTAAGTCACCAGAAGACACCATTTCTCATCCTTCAGCTTCAGCAATTACTTCAACTCAGCCATCTCCTTCACTTTCTTCCAAAAATGTGAATGAGATTCCTCCTATTAGAACAAGACTAGAGTCTTCCCCTTCACAACCTCCAACTCCACCACCTCCTCCTACCCCTCCACTAAAGGATCATAGACTAGTTCGAGCTAAACCTCCTCCACCTCCTCCTCCTCCTCCTAAGAAAGAAGTACACGTTGAAGCCGGACCCCTTCCTTCTCCTCTATCTCCTATGAATGTGGAGTCACAGGTTAGAGGTGGACCCTGTCCTCCCTCTCCCCCTCTTCCAAAAGAGGAGCGATCTGTTATGTTTAATGCTCCACCACCTCCACCACCTCCTTGTCTCTCGAGGAAAGTTGCAGGTTCTACTATAGCACCACCACCACCAGCACCTCCACTACCACTTTCCAGTGCATCACTTTCCTCAGATCACAGTAATTCTTCATTGCAAAAGTCTCCACCTCCTCCTGCAGCACCTGCTCCTCCACCTCCTCCTGGGGAACCTGCTGTTCCACCTCCTCCTGGTAAAGGAGGTCTAAAATCAGGTAGTCCATTTCCGTTGTCTCTTTCTGTGAGTGGTGATGGGAATAATGTGTCTGGACCAACTAGCTCAAAGGGACGAATTCTATCACGTACAATCAACTCAAAGAATAACACCAAAAAGTTGAAGCCATTGCATTGGTTGAAACTATCTAGAGCAGTGCAAGGAAGTTTGTGGGCTGAGACACAGAAATCTGGCGAAGCTTCCAAGTAATGTTGATTGGCTATGGTGTTTCATTTCTTGTGACAAATTATCCTTCTATTATTCTAATGTCTTACCTGCCTCTCCTTTTATTATCTTAATGTAGGGCCCCAGAGATTGATATGTCAGAGCTTGAGAATCTCTTCTCAGCAGCAGTCCCTTCATGTCCTGCCAAAAAGTCAAATGTCCAAAGCTCAGCTGGCCCTAAATCTGATAAAGTGCAACTGGTAATTTAGATTCAGTTTGCAGTAGCATTAAGACTGGTTACGGATATTTACATAATCTGCTTGTTTATAACTGAATGTGATGGGGAATGCAAGAGAACTAATTACTAGGAAAATGCAAGAAGTGTGATAGTTCCTAGTAATTATAACCTGGGGTATCATTTTATGTTGGTTCTATATAACCATAAAGTTGTAAATTGTGCATCTGTTAGCTTTTCATTGATGGAAAATTTTAGAGCTGACAAACTGAAGTATCAAATTTACTTTGGAAAATTTTAGTATGATACTGTTATATAACTAACCCATCTTAAAACCAGTAGTGTCTGGTAGTTTTTTTTCCCTTTCACATATTATAGAGCTATAAGTCACTTGTATAGTGCAATGTGGGAGATAATGAGTGTTTATCTGTGTGGTGTAGATCCTAAAATAGATTCTGTTTATCATTTTTCTCATTGACATATATTTGGTGGCCATGACATGATTACCTGGCCATGACATGATTACCATCCTTTTGATTTTGATTTTGATTGATACTATTATCACTCCCTGCAGATTGAGCATAGACGAGCATATAATTGTGAAATCATGCTTTCAAAAGTGAAAGTGCCATTGCATGATTTAATGGTAAGATTGATATTCACTTATGGTCTCTAATAATGTAGTAAAGAAAACCAAGTACTATCATTAAATAATATGGAGTTTTAGTTAATAAGAAAACTATGATTTGATTGACAATTGAATGATAGCTTTGTTCTTTTGATTCAGAGTCTATCTAGAATTTATTAGTGATTTGTTTTCATTGGAAACTATGAATGCTGACATCACTTCTATGATAGAACTAAAGAAGATGGTACACTTGTCCTCCTTCTCACCCTGTTCTTGTTTTTCATTAGTGTTTTTAATTTGTTTCTTGTTTACCTAAATAGTTTTACCTCTTTATTGGAAATTGGTGGTAGAAAATTTCTATCTTGTGGTTCAGGTCTCTTCAACACAAATTAAGACCTCAACGTTTCTACATAATTCCTTTCTTTGAAACTTGTACTCCTATAGCATATTGAGGGCTTGTTGGTTTTTGTGTGTGCGCATTTTTAAAGAAGTGTTTTTCATTAAAAGAAAATTTTAAAATATTATAATGATTATGCAAGTTTTACAGGAAAAAAGCAAAGAGAAAAAACCTAAAAAAATTGTTTTTGTGTTTTTGTTAGAAGTTAAAATAGTAAATTTTGAAAAAAATAAATAATAAAGAAACCTGTATCATAGAATCTCTTTTTTTAAGCTTACACTAAACGAGGCTTGACATTAGTAAATTAACTGGAATTGTTATTTTATTGTGGGAAAAATGTATGAATGATTTTTCTATGCTGTAATTTTGGAAGATATAAATGCTATTGAGGAGCACAGTTTCTTGGCGTTGGATTGAAGACTAAACTGAAGAAGTGTCCATGGTTTTATATGAAATATCTGTAGAATTTTTAACAATTTTGCTTAAATTATTTTTCTGTGTTTTAAAATTCAGTCAGTACATGCAATCATGATAGACATGATTAATACTATCTATCTATTTATTATTCCAAGATAAAGGTTGCATAAAAAAACCTTTATCATTAGGACTTTTTTTTTTTTTTGTAAGGATAAAAGGTTGAGTTGGGTTGAATTGATCTTTTCAACAATATTATTTATTTTGTACACCATTTAAACATTGTTATTTTAGAAATGCTTATCTAGATATCTGTATAACCCCATTATGAAATGAAGTTACAACAATGTGCCTAAAGTTAATGCTTCTAAACAAGGGTGGAAAGTTCTATAGTGTACAGTTATTGTCCATTAACATTTCTGTTTACGTGTGTCATAAGAATGAATTAATAATGCCTATTGTCCATTAACATTTCTGTTTAGGTGTGTCATGGAATCATCTTGTTGGATAAGTGCTGTGAGTTTTTATTCATTAATAATGGCTTGTTTGAAATATTCACAGAGCTCAGTGTTAGCACTGGAGGAGTCAGCACTAGACACTGATCAGGTTGAGAACCTCATAAAGTTTTGTCCTACAAAAGAGGAGATGGAATTACTTAAGGTTCGGAGATTGATTATGGTTAATAGTTATGCCGAGTTCAATTTATAATGAGTCTCCTCTATCTTTTTCAAAATTTCATAACACTTAACACCATTATTCTGGACAGGGTTACAATGGGGAAAAGGAGAAGTTAGGAAGATGCGAACAGGTAGGTATATAGGGTTTCATGATTTTTTGCTTAGTGCTTATATTTTAGATCTCTTCTGTTAGAGTGCAAGATGTATGCATATTCAAATTTTAGCATTGCTTACACAGTTTTTACGTGTAATTGCTATCTTCGATGGTGGAGACAGGATTTCTACCTTCTTTTGTCATGAATCTGAATTATATTTTCATAAATTCTTCAATACAGTTCTTAATGGAATTGATGAAAGTACCACGGGTGGAATCCAAGCTCAGAGTTTTTTCGTTCAGGATTCAATTCAACTCTCAGGTTGAAATATTGGTATTTTCATGCATCTTTACTAAAAAAAATGGATTTAAATTGATTTCCAGTTTGACCCTGTTAATATTTTTATGTAGGTTTCTGACCTTAGAAATAGCCTGAGTGTTGTGAATTCTGCTTCAGAAGAGGCATGATATCTTCCTTTTTACGGAAACATCTTTTTGCAACATAGTTCCTTTCTCTCTTTTTACATGAGAAATAACATTTTGTATGTTAAGATTTTGTTTTTTTTTTCAGATCAGGAATTCGGTCAAATTAAAGAGAATTATGCAAACAATACTTTCTTTAGGAAATGCTTTGAACCAAGGAACTGCCAAGGGTATGTTTAAACAAATATATTTAGTAGATAGATGCAACATGAACCATTCAAGTTCGTAACACAAACAAAAGTATCATAAATTTTAGAAAATATCTGTAATTTATGGCCTTTTTGCATGGTACACCTTCATTAGAGAGGCTTTGTTTTTGTTTTTCTGATAGTTTGATATGGTATGTGTAAATACAACTTTTTTGTTTTCTTTCCTTTGGTATTTTACTTTGTTTGTTGTC
>CM023957.1:6501479-6525605 GCA_013407115.1 Glycine latifolia
GTTGTGATAGTAAACTGTTGTGCAATTAGTTTTTTTTTCCCTCTTGGAGGGCAAGTCTGGTCCTTTGTTTAGTAGTCAATTTCAAAAAAATAAAAAATTATTAGTGATCTGCACCCTTTCCTTTCTTGATATTGTTTTTCCTTTGCTTCAGATATAAATTATTTCTGTAATAATACTCCATACTAGTCACATTTTAATATGGAAAACATCGTGTTCACCTATGTTGTTACTATATCAACCAATAATCTCACCTGTGCACACCAATTAAGACCAGTTTAGCGAAAACTAATGCATTTCTTCTGCTCCAGACCTAATCAATGTACTGATGCTAAAATTTTGGTTTTGGTGTTTTATCTCTCCTTGGATTTAAGTGTTCCCCTTAAACGTTACTTATGGTTAGGGGGATAGAATATAGATATTCTAATTTTTTTGTGATTCTAATAAAAACAAAATAAATCAAGGGGATTGAAAAGTGGGTTGTTATGTAGTCATTTAAAAATTTGTAAATGTTTACAGCTTTTCATTAAAAAAATGTAGCTAGATATATGATGAATGAGTTTCATTGGAACCATGGTCTTTTTTCTAAACATATATGCTGAAAACTAAATAACTCACATTTGCATCGTTGTTCTATTATTGTTTTAGCTTCGGGACTTACCATTATTCATTTCCTATTCACCAAAAAAAATATCATTATTCATTTCCTTTTATCAATCTCTTATGCTTATATACTCCAATCATCTTTTAGGTTCTGCTATTGGATTCAGATTGGATAGCCTTCTTAAACTCACAGAGACACGTGCACGGGACAGGAAGATGACTCTCATGCATTATCTTTGTAAGGTACATGTTGCTTTTTATTCCTTTTTGTTATTTATTTATTTATTTAAAAATAGAAGTGATTGAGTTTCTTCTGTGCTATGGAGTCACTTTGATATTAAGTTGGGGCAAAATTGAGCTTTTCATCTTCTGATATTAATAAAGGCGATTATGATTTTTCATCTTTAATGCATTAATATGATACTGTGCATACAAATAGGTGCTAGATGACCAACTACCGGAAGTTTTAGACTTCTCCAAGGATCTTGCTAACCTAGAGCCAGCAGCAAAGGTTCTGGACTTCTCAAAGGCTCTTCAGTTCATTATGTTGATAGGCTTTGTACTAACACTGACCTAAATAACTTGATCCAGATCCAATTGAAGTTTTTGGCTGAGGAGATGCAAGCTATAAACAAAGGATTAGAAAAAGTGGTACAGGAACTATCAACCTCTGAAAATGACGGGCCTATATCAGAAACTTTCCGCAAGGTATAAGCGTCGTGCCTTTTCTTCTACTATAATTGATTAACCAACTATTGTCTTTTCTTTTCTTAAATTGCCCTTGTTTATTTTCATTGCTTCAAGTTATATATATATATATATGAGGAGGGATCAACTACACAAAGAGTAACTCCTCATCCTCACCATTCATTTTCTTGGAATCTAACAAATAAGATTAGTGACTTATTACAACCATTAGATTCCAAGAAAATGAAAGGTGAGAATGAGGTGTAACTCTAAAAGAGTTACTCTTGGTATAAGTTGATTCCTCCACTCTCTCTCTCTCTCTCTATATATATAATACACGTTAATTAAAGTCAACTGAGTTTGCAATCATGTTTGTGAAAGAAGACCATTTTCTTTAAATCCCCATTCTATGGAGGCAGACATTTTGAGGCTTGTCTGCAAGATAGTCAAAATGGAGATTTTCTTAGTATCAAAAAGGGAGTGGGTCAGTGGAAATCATAAATCATGATATCATAACAGAAAAGGAGATTGGGGCTTCAGATGACAGATAGGTTATTGGGTAAAAGGTTTTAAACTCAACTCGTGAAGATCACATGATTTTTCCATTTTTATGAGTAAGATCGTGATCCTACCCGATCCCACCAAAATGGGTTCTATCATAGTATCATAGTAATTGGGATCGCAGAAAAAAAAAAATACCTCATTGCACAGAGACTCCTCGCTATGTGAAGGTAAGGGAGAGGGATATTGTACGCAGTCTTACCCCCTTGTATATGCAAAGAGGCTGTTTCTGAATTCGAATTCATGACCAACAAGTCACCAAGACACAATTCTACCGCTGTGCCAGGGCTCGTCCTCAGTAATTGGGGTCGCAGAGTGCAATGAAAAATTATAAGATTGTGTTGTGTGACCTTATGATCAAGATAGCAACTATGACCATCATGCTTGTCTATGATTGGTCTAATGTGAGAGTTTGCAAGTTCTGACTTTAGCATAACGTGGGAAAGATCAAAATTGTGAATTACTTTTCTGTTTGCTAAAAGCTGTAATAAATTATATGCATTTTTAATCTTTAACTTCATTTTTTTTCCATAGAAATTGAAAAAATTCCTCGGTTCTGCTGAAGCTGATGTCCGTTCATTGGCGTCACTATATTCCAGCGTGGTAGGCTTTCTACCATATATTAGATCTTTTAAAACCATATAAAGGCTATGCTTTACTTGTAGAGCGTATGTTTACAGGGTAGGAACGTGGATCAATTGATTCTCTATTTTGGTGAAGATCCAGCTTGTTGCCCATTTGAGCAAGGTGTGTGGCCGTTTGAATTTCAAATATCTCTTTCTTGATAGTTGATTTAAGTGAGCACCCTTTCTTTGGCTTATGATAATTATATTTTTATATTTGTAATTTACTTAAATTATATATTCTGTCCTTTTTACAAGAAACAAGTGATGGTGTAAAATATACTATCACTTGTTTTTTTATAAAAAATAATACCTTCCACAAAGTAAGAGCATGGATTCTTCACTTGGCTACATATATGTGTGTGTTAATATTTTTTATGAACAATCTTTATTTTTAGCTTCCCAACTATCAATTGGATACTTCATTCTGAAACCAAAAACTGACAATTTCATGGTATTCAAATTCTTGTAAGTCTATTGTGGAACTGGTATGCAGGGCTATCTCTGATTCCTTTGTGTACTAATATTGATGCATCTATTTGTACGTCTATACTACTAATTCTTGTAATTACTTTGAATTTTCTGCAGTTGTGTCAACTTTGCTCAACTTTACTAGGATGTTCAACAAAGCTCATGAAGAGAACCGCAAGCAGCTAGAGCTTGAAATGAAGAAGACAGCAGAAAGTGAGAAAAAGAAATGTGAATCAGAAAGAATTTTACCTACAGCTATCCGGACTGGCAATGTCAAATAGATGCTACTAGCTTTGTGTAATATAACATGACTAGGATTTGACTGGACAAAAACGAGTCTGGTCTGTGGTGTTTTTGAAGGGCATGTATATTACACAGGTAGTAGTAGCTGACATTGATAACCAAAACGAAGAGAACTGCAATACACTGCAAAGTTTAGGTAACCTTTTGAACCCATAGCTTGCTGTACATCTTTTTCTGATTGTCATTCTCCGTCAATACAGTAATTATTCTATTTAATATTTGTAGCAGAAATGGTGTAGTTTGCACGAGTTGTGTTATTTACCAGTCAACCTGTATATATCTTCCTCTTCCCTCTCCGCTCAGCAACTGTATGATTGTAAGTATTTTCAGGAAACCTGGGCATTCGTTATTAATTTTCTCTCTCTCCCTCAGGCTTGATTCTCTCTGTTAGCAAACACTGATTTCACATCTGTAATGCAATTCTTGTATAGCTTATATATGATTTTTTTTCCTAACGAAATATCTTCTTAGGTGCCCCAAAAGTAAGGGAAATTTCTTGCTCGGTATTATTGGATGTGTACTACCCCAGCTATAACACTAAAATATTGCTAAAGTTGGAGATACTTATGGCTCACATAATCAAGGTGACATACATTTAATAGTACCAAGCAAGAGTCTGAAGCAAACCAAGAATTTCAGTTGAAATAGGCCTTTGTTGCCGTTTCTACTTACATTTGTTGAAATGATACCTGAATATTATTTAAAGGCGCAATTCAAATATTGTAGCATTTGTTGAAATGCAGGTAGTTTGTAGTTGAGTTTGAGCAAAAAATAATGCTAGAAGGAAAACAATCAACCCCTGGGTGTGTTGGATATTTTATGAGTATTTCGAAAGTTTTAAGAGGCAATAAGTCTTGCATTGCTTAAAAGAGAGAAAACATCAAATAATTTTATTTTAATTCTGAAACGTGTTTTATCTAAACAATTTTGTGAGATAAGTTTTTGATTTTGTTCAACCCTTATTTTTTGATATTCTGACTTGATCACAGCTCGACAGCTGTTTTACTTTATCAAATCCTTTCTAGCTGATCGCTACTTCCTTTTTATAAAAGCACTTTTCTTTCTCCTTAAGGATTCTTTGTTTTCTTGTTCTTCATCCAACTACTTCATCTATCGCGTCTAGAGACTGTGTTGACAAAGAACTATAGTCATTTGGGGTCATCTTAGAAGAGTTTGCTATATCTTGAGGAATTTTCACAATCTAAAAATAATATTGTAAGCCAAATAAATCCTTGAAAATAATGTCATGACATGTCTCTGATTATTTGCTTTGTATTTTCTCCCAAATTTTACAAGGCATTCGTCAAATAATTTTACTAACAAAATAAAAGGGTTTGGAACTTTTGTTTTTCTTGTTAGTCATGAAGTGTGTCATTTCTATATATTTATTCAAGCAAGAGAAAAACAGCTGAAAAACATTTTGCTGCTGAAAAGTTTGTCCCATCTCCATCCCTATATTATAGGCAGTGAAAGCAAGTGTTATTCATCAAAGCACCCATAAGTGGGTTCGTAATTTAGCAGTTTCGTGTCTATTTGATTTTTTTATTATAAAAAACTTAATAGTTCTTGAAAATATGTTAAAAATTTCTTATTTTTTGTGTGTTGTTTATACTAATCTTTAAAAACTATTAAACAATGTGTAGTACTTAATCTTTAATGAAGCATTAGAAATATATTGTTTGTGTTGAATGTAGGAATTAATGACTAAGATTTAAATAAATAAATAATATATATAAAGTAGGACTTGCGCAAAATTTTTTCTCAAAAGAGACATCTAAGTGTCTCAAAATTGCGATTTAATCTTTCAACCTCCAAAAAATCTTTTGTTTTCTAATTTTTTATTTATTCAATTAGTGAATTGTATGATATTTTTTATTTTTTTAGTTACTTCTCTTAATTTCGAGCGTTTTGACATAAAATACGCCTCCATCAGATATTTCTATCAAAATTTATGACTGTTCAAAGTTAGATGTATAATCAAATGTAAAACCTAAGAATTGTTAAATACACCCCAATTTTTGATAAGTTCATTCATAAAATTTAAAATGACTAATTACACCCCTTTTTTATTAAGTATACTTCTATCTTTTCTTTTAAATCTTAAAATTTAAGTGATAATAGATTTAAAATATTAATTAAAATATTAAATGAACTATACTTAATAGATTTAAAAATGCAGTGCAATTAGCCATTTTCAATTTTATGAATAAACTTATAAAAATTGGGGTGCATTTAGCAATTGTTAGGCTTTAAATTTGATGATGCATGTAACTTTGAACAGTCATAAATTTTGATAGAAATATTCGATGGAGGCGTATTTTATACCAAAATGCTCGAAATTAAGAGAAGTAACTAAAAAATAAAAAATAGCATGCAATTTACTAATTGAATATATAAAAAATTAGAAAACAAGAAATTTTTTGGAGGTTCGAAGATTAAATCGCAATTTTGAGACATTTAGAGGTCTCTTTTGTGAAAAAAATTTGAAATAAGAAGATTAGTTATATAAAAAATCCAAAAAATATTAAACAAAATCATATAAAAATTTAGAAATTATATTAAATAAAATAATATATTAAAAATTAGATATACCAAAAATTCTGAGTATATTAAATAAAATCATTTAAAATTAAAACAATATTAAAAAAATAAAAAAGATCATATCTATGGTGAAGATTGGTCTAAAAATACTTTAAAATTAGATTAAAATAACAATTAATAATATTAAATGATATTTTACGTCAAAAATTAAATCATGCCAATTTGAGTCTCTATATATCAGTCGCTAATAGTTTTTGCGACGGAATTTTTTGTCACAAACATAAAAAATACAATATTCTGTCGAAAAACTGTTCGCGACCAAATTAGCGACTGATTTAGAGACGGATTAAGTCACCCAAATTTGGGCGTGACCAACTGCCCCATATTGGTAAATAGTTTCAAAACAGCCTTAAATTGGTAATTTTTGATTAAAAAAATGTTATTTTGATTCTTTTGTCATTGATAGGCACGTGTAAATTGTAATTCGGATGGTGGTAATTTTTGAGGTTTAGGTCATAGCTGCAATCGACAAGTAATGTTTGCCGTTCAAGTCACGTGCCTTAAATAGTACTCATATGGATTCGGAATGTGGGCAATGGGCATGGGGACTTCTCCCAAGCAAATTCAAAAATAGAGATCAAGAACAAAACATCATTCTTTGGAAAAAAAATTATTATAACAATGTGTCGTTTTGTAATTAAATATAAATACATTCAAACAATTTCTGATTATTTTCATAAATATGAATCTTTGTATGCATAATTTTCATAGTTATATATATGCTTTTTGTCTATGACAATCTCATCATCTCACGTGCTACTTAATCTGCAGGCTTAGTAATTACATCTAACGCTGCTTAACTGCCTTTCGAGCTAACGGAACACTACTAGAGGCAACATAACAATTTTGTTATGTTTTCTTAAAATATCTTTTGAACTATATATGCTTCTCCTACTTACTGAATAAAAATTTACATGATATTTTAAGAACAAAAAAGTCTTTAGTAAAGAAAGTTAATTAAAATCTTTAAAAGAAAGCTAATAATAAATAATAATTAAGAGCAGAAAGAAAGAGAGGTAGGTTATTTGATCTATTCGCGGTATCGTACTCGATCGATTTGATGTTGTTAGAAATCGAAATCATAACCATAAAAAAGAAAAAGGGATACAGAGCCGAAGAAGCAATGCAATACGCTACCAAATTCTGTCGGGGAGTATTGGCGTAGATGTATATGCAAATGCAACTTTCACTTTGATGCAAAATGGATTCCTAAATTATGATATGATTTGGCCTCATCTCGCATTGCCAAGGACCCTAACCCAACCAAAAAGAATTCATGTGGGGTTTTGTGCTTCTGATTTGTGAGATTCTGTGGTTACTCTTACGCTTACGCCAAACATTCCCACATGCAATAGCTTTCTCGTACGCGAGATTTCCTCTTTTGGTTGTGTTATTTTCTCATAGCGTTCTTAATGAGATATAAAAGCCTGGGTTATTTTGTGATGGGAATATTAGTTTAGACTTTAGAGCTTTCAAACAAATGTTCATGTATAAATTGTGATGTCTGATTGATGGCTATATATGCAACTGCTTTGCCCACTATAAGACGAAATTCATCAACATTATTGCACCAGATCACAAAATGTTAAAACAGCAATCAATTTGATACCAACATATTTTCTGAACACACAAATTAAATAATGAAAAGTTGTCCTTTTAATTTTGAAATGTATTTTTGAGATGCATACATATGAAAAAAGTAAGTGAAAAATAAAGATAATAATATAGTACATACAATGTCACGCACATGATCAATTATTTTGTGTTTAAATAATGACACTGAATTAAAAATTGTTTGGAAGTCGAAAACACGTTGAAATTGGTCCTAAAATACAGGTCAATTGCATGCTAATGAGTGTGTGGGTATAGTATAAAATTGTTTTTGACAGTGTAAATACACGTTAGCCTTCACCGACAGAGAAAACGACGGATAATTATTTACAGCATCTCCACAACTCTTTGATATTTTTGACTTATGAAGCTAAGATTCTTCATCGTTTACACTAGATTAATGATCAACATACACGTCCGATTTATGTATTGCTTCTTAGTCTTGTTCAATTTCATCACCCAAGATCGTGCTCTAATAATTAATAAACTACAACAAATGATTAGAAAAAGACCAGAGAAGTTAATGAATAATTTATATGAATCACGTTCTTGGTTTAGTAATGATTATGGGATTCACATTTTCTGCAGCTTCAAAGTAAATTTAAAACTGAAAGCTGGCCACAAGCAGAGATCAGAACACTTTGTCATACACGCGGCAAATTGGTATCTAGAGATGGTATTGCTTACATCTACATAACACCAATAAAACTCACCAGATCTTGAAGATCAACAATCTTTTTCTCTCCTAATAAGTGGTACCCAAGTCATCCATTCCATGCTTGTAGAGAAATTTGTCAAAACCTACATGCAAAAAACATACCACAAATGACCAAGCAAACATCATTATTAACCAAACACACACGTATCATATGCATATATTACTATTACTATTCCCATCCTTGAACTTTAGAAAGTGTAGCTTTTGCAAAAATTAGGGGTGCTTTTGATTTTCTGTCACGAAACTGAAACTAGTCTCATACCACATTACCACCACCTCACATTGTATTTTCTTTATGCCTTGTCTTGTCTGGTACATTCAATGAAAATATGGACACTTTTAACGGTACATTTTTTTTTCATGCCTCTCTCTCACCAGAATTATTGTATAGTTGAAAGCTACTATTTATTTATAAATTATGGTCTCAGTTAATCACTATGTGATACACATAACTGTATTTTTCAATTTAAAAATAAAGAATAAATAAAACTCAGCCAAATATCATGTAAAAATTAGGTGACATCATGTAATCTCCTCAGCACGCACGCTTGGGAAAAATTGGAGTATTGAACTATATAGCTACAGGTTCTTCAATTGCATGTGAGGGGGAGACCGATGACTTTAGCTTCCTCGATAGAAGTGATGTGAGACCTAAGGAATCTATGCATAAAAGGGTTCCTCCTCCTTAACACCATAATCATTCAACCCCACTCAGTTTACCTTCACTTTTCCCTTTCCTCACAAAACAGAACTCCACAAAGAGAAAAAAAAAGAGACCAACTATTGTCTCTTACTCCACACACAATCCCTCTCTCTCTCTCTCTCTCTCTGTCTCTATGAGCTTGCTTTACAAGGAGATCCCAATGTGGCACCCCATCAACCGCCATTTCTTCAGCTGAAAGCCTCTTATCCATCAAACACTCATGTCCCATTACAGTACTGACTGTCAGGCAGAGTGTGGAAAAAGAAAAAAAGATATAATTGAGATGGATGTGAGTAGGAGAAGAGTTGGAGCTAGATGCAGTGTGGTTGCAGGGTCAGTGTGGGAGAGCAGAATCAAGAGTGATGAAGTTGGTGGTGGAGTCAAGGTCTTCACTGTAGAACAAAGTGTTGAAGAAGGAGGCAATGGTGGCACCTGCAGATTGAAGAGAAGCCAAATTGGGAGTGTGGTTGCCACTGGAAAGAGAAAAACTTGGAAATCAAAAGGGTTAGAAAACAACCAAATTCAAATAGCCAGAGGAAAATTAGAACCCCAGAAGAATGGTAGTAATAGTAGAAGTCAGCAATGCAAGGATCTCAGCATATCTTCTGATTCAATCAAGAAGAGCCTAATTCAGGACAGGAAGAAAAGGTCTGGGATGGGTGAATCTTTTGAAAAGAATGCTGGGAAGCTCAGAAAGAACAAATCAGATTTAATTAAGAATGTCGGTGATGGAAATGGGGGAAATGCAATTCAGCCTAGGAAGGGCAAATCAGATTTGGATCATCTTTTGGATGAATCAAGGAATGATGGACGGGCTGGTGGGTCTGGAGTCGTAATTCTAAATGGGAAGAATGATTGTGATGAAAATTCCAAGGATTTTGGTGGGTGCCTAGAGAAGGTCATTTCTAGCAATTCAGGTAATGCTGCCATGATCAAGTGTTCACCAGTGCATGTTGAAGATGATGATGAAGATGATGAGGAGGAGGAAGAGGTGGATGATGAGGAGATTGATATTGAGACGGAGAACGGGAGCTTTGATGTTAAGGAAATCAGTGTACCAGAATTCAAGGTTGTGAATGAGCCAGAAAGGAAGGAGGTTGTGAATGTAGCAGCAAAACAGCAGATTGTGAATGAACCAGAACCTATAAAGGTTGTGAGTACCAACAGACAATTTCATCAAAAAAATGAAAGGCCAGTGTCTGTTCCTATATCTGTGAAGCCATCTCTTCCAATTAGAAAGCTTTCCACAATTCACCAAAATTTCTCCAAGGCTGATTCAAGTAAGGTCCTTTTAATTTCATTGTACTTTTCTCTTTCAATCTGATTTTTGGGATTTGTGCTTTTATCAAAGCTAATTGGCCTTTACTATTCAGTTCCAAAGGCAGAAGAGTACTGTAGTTTTCCACAGAGCCAGAACAAACTGCAGAGTTTAGGTGATTTATCTAAATTTCAGAATTATGCAAGAGTCAAATTTGTCGGCAAAATTTAATACAAATTTCTAGTATTTATTCTTTAATATTCTTTACACGTCACTCTTCAGTTGATTTAATCATGTGGAGAGATATCTCTAGATCAGCATTTATCTTCGGGATTGGAACATTCGCTATAGTTTTATCTTCTTATGCAAAAGATATCAATCTGAGGTTAGAAATCTCCACACTACACACTACAGAGAGTTCAATTCATTTTGTACATACACTTTGCCAATTAAAAGAGAACCCAGAATTGACACACTTCTTTATCCTTTGTTTGTGCAGTCTTATTTCTGTAATGTCCTATATTGGCCTTGTCTATCTAGCTGTTATCTTCCTCTATAGATCACTAATATGCAGGTAATAATAACCCTAGCACATTGGTGAAAAATAAATGACAAAAATATAGTACTGGATAATGAATAATTGATTTTTTGTTTGGAATCAAACAAACCAGGGGGTTCATAGATGTAGAGGACACAAACTATGTACTAGGAGAAGAAGAAGCAATTTGGCTGCTAAAATTGATCCTTCCTTACTTGAATGAGTTCCTGTCAAAACTTAGAGCCATGTTTTCTGGAGATCCTGGTACCACAATAAAGGTATTTTTCATTGCTATCTGATAACATGGTTTTTTATTTTTCTTTCTTTTTCTCCCTTCACATCAATAAAACATGAGAATAAACTTTGGCAATGATTTATGAATTGTAGTTGGCAGTTTTGCTCTTTGTTCTTGCCAGATGTAGCAGCTACATAACCATTTGGAAGATGGCCAAATTCGGTGAGTTTCTAATGCCTAGGCTTATGCCATTCATACACAAAATATGCCCAACCAATTTGCATGTTCATGCAGAGTTTCTTACTCTTTGCACCACTTGCTATGCAAGTGAAAACTCCCTCAATTTTTTCTTATTGTGGTTTTTTCAGTTACTAAACTTGGTCTCTCACTGCCTCAGGCTTCTTTGGAGTTTTTACCGTGCCAAAAATCTGCTCCTCATATTCTGCACACATAACTGCATTCGGTAAAAATCCTAAATTAAATTAAGCATAGTTTTGATTTAGCATCATTTAACTCTTCCTTTAGATGTGACAAAAACACAGTACATTTATCGTCAGTAGCTTCTGCAAGGGTGCCAAGTAGGTCTAGGTAGGGGTAATATTTGAAGCTATATTGTCAAATGTAAACGTTGCAGAATTTTGGAGGGCCCACAATAATTTGATCCTGTATGTATTTATGGTCATGGAAACGGCTCTTTGTACCCCTGATTTGTATCACTGATCTACTATGATGGATTTGGTGGGTCATGTACAGAAAAAAGGATTAATATATGTATAGGGGTTCAATTATTGTACTTTCCTCTAGTGGAAATAATTGAACTCTAAACCTGCTTTAAGATTTTGCTTTATTGCATGTTTAAAAATGTGGATGATGGGAATTGAAAATTTTAATGCATCACATGGATGAGCATCTTTGCTTTTATTCCTCAACAGTTTTGGGGCCATTCCTTAACAAGTATTAGACCTATCTTCAGATGGTTGAGACTTAGGAACACAATTATTAGATAATAATGCTCATCACATCATATACATACTTGGTGGTCCCCACCCCCAAAGTCCAAACCCTGTCAAGGTACTTTGATGAGTTGATCTCGGACTGTTCACAGGGTCCACAGTTCCACTAGCTTCAGGGATGTATAAATCACTAAGCTCAAAATTTAATTTTGCAATTGGTGTCATCACTTTTGTGTTTTACAAACTACCACGATCTTATAATTCTTATTCCAATATAATAGTTTGAGTTTTCTTAATGTGATGAATGATGACTCATTTTCTTTTAATCATACGAAGCAAACTTTTGGATTCGTCGATTCCGGGATGCTTGGGATTCTTGCTCTCACAAAAAGGCCGTGGCTCTTGGCATTTTTGGCCTTGTTTGGAATTTGTCATCAGTGGTTGCTCGCATTTGGTCAGGTAAAAGAGCATAGAGAAGATTCATATGTTTTTGTTATTAATAGCATTAGATTTAGCTTCAACATTTTTTAGATCTAGATATAGTGACCCCACTACATAAAAAAAATTAAATGTAGTTTTGTGCCTTACACATACACGCACATAACTACGTACTAATGAATTGTATAATTGCAGTGTTTGTGCTATTTGTGGCCTTCAGATATTATCAACAACATTATTTGGTGAGAGATGAATTGGTAGAAAATAAAGCAGGATGTGATGAAACATGGCAAGAACCTGCTGGAGTTAAAGTTGGAATGCAGAGACAACAGTCCACACACAATCTTTGAAACTCAGAAAGTAAAGAAAGTATTCGAAAGAGTGCTAAATTATTTTGTTAGTTCCACATAGATTATCTCCATTGTATAAAATTGTTGTGATTTTTTTTTACTGATGAAATTGTTGTCATTATAAAGGTCATTTTTAATGTTTTTTTTTATATAATAGAGCATGGTTCAAGAGGAAAAAGAGATAATCACTTGGACGTTTATGGCTTGTAATTAGAATTCGTTAATTCTTTCTTTATCAAAATTATAGTTGCATGGCGCTGACATGTTTCAAAGAGTAACATTAACTCAAATTTTAAAATTACGGGTCCTAATTGAACACTGAATGAATTGAATGTTTTTTTTGTTGGAATACTAAATGAATTGAATTAGTCAGTTAGTAATTCGATTAGTGGCGTTAGGAAATAATTTTATTTCTTGTTTTGTAATTGGGTTTTAAAACCCAAATCAGTGTGGTCCAATTAGCTGTTGGGCCAAATTCTCTTTAAAACCCAAATCAGGCAACCGAAACACTTCCCTCTATAAATAAGGAAATGTGGCATCATGGTGGTACTTTTAATTAATTTTGTATTGCTTGCTTTCTTGATTTTGAGTGCTGCAATGCAAATTCTGATTTTCTTGCGGAGCAGTAATGTAATCCACTGCTCGTTTGTGTAAATTGTTTTATGGTTTATACGAATTATTGATTCCTCTGTCCGAGGTAATGAATTGGATCTTAGGAATCTTGTTTCAACGGATTCCCTAACCCTAAATGCCAATTTTCTTGTCTGTTTGAGTGCTATTAGCCTCAAATTAGTATACGCTCAATTTCTTGAATTGTGGGTGTTGAAAGATTTTAGTACGAACGAAGAGAGTGGAATGGAGTATATGGGCACATCGTTTTTTCTTGATTAGGATTAGCCACGGCATTCCTTCAGTGCAATTTCTGATTTCTGAATAACATGCACCAATTCACTCATCGTCTTATCCAGCACATGTTAACATGCAGTTTCATTTGAAAACTAAATTAATCTAATAAGATATTGTTAGTTAATCTCCAAAAATTAAAATTTGTTGACTAATACAATCAGATCTTGTTTATATATTTAAAAATTGAACTAATCTAATAAGATATTATGTAATTAATTTATAAATTAAAAAATTATCTTTTTGAATTATTAATATAAGTTATTTTTAGAGTGTCAAAATCGAAAATTTACCCTAACGCTCCATCTTCTTCATCCATTTTCTGTCAATTCACACTTAAACAGGTACCTTCAAAGTTGAATCCCCAGGGATTATTGCATTCACATACTTTATTTTTTGTTACTACGTCACTTCATGCTATGTTTTAAGTGGACGAGAGTTAGGGCAACTTGATGAGTTGTTTTCTATGTAATACTCCCTTGTGTTCGAGACACTGTTATATCTTGTTTTATTTTCCAATTAATGGTTGTGGTTTATGTTGTTATCCATTTTTTTTATTATGGATTTTGGTTTCTAATCTGGTTTTGTTGCATGGTTACGATGCAGATGAGTGTTCTTACCGATTCTCCCGTGCATTCGTCCAGCAGTGATGACTTCATTGCATTTCTTGATGCTGAACTCGGTGCAAGTTCACCGGACTCGTCGCCGGATAAAGAAGTTGTAAAACAAGATGATGAGCTTCAGAGTGTTAGGTGCTCTTCTTCATTACTTGTTTTGTTTCATATTTTTATATCTCTTGAGTGAGTTAAGCAGATGTTGTCAATTGTTATTTCAAAAATTGCAAATATGTTGAAGTTTATAAAGGTTTGAATGTGACATATTCATATATATAACGTCAATTTAAATTTCCCAATGGCATCCGTCCTGCTATCCACTATCTCACTATAGTGGTTTCGGGATCAGCTGATTCATGCGGCTTTCCACGATTGATGACTATGATTATAGTTTAGGTAACTTGTTTCTGAAAAATCATAAAATATCATAATGAGAGGTTTTAATTAAATCAAGGCATTGCTTATATGATCGCTAGAGGTACACTGAAATAATAGTCCTGCGTATGGGTTATTGGGATCTATACTGCATTCTTCTTTCCCTCCGTGAACTATGTTATTGAGTGTATATTACTACTAGTTATGCCTTTCTAAAAACTGACATTAAAGTGTGCTTTGTCCTTGACCTTGTTTTGCTTTGAAAATCTTCAGCATTGCATGAAAACTATTTTTTGCTGGTGGTCTGTGGAATTGTGAACCAATTTGCATAAACCCATGAGAGAGAGACCGATATTTTAGGGTTCATGCTTTTTGGTGCATTTATGTTGCAGTTGTCATTCTAATCTCAGAGATAATGCTATGAGTTTGTTTGTTTTTTACTTCTTGTTTTTGGTCAAATTTCACTGTGTTATATACTGTAATTTATGAATGGAAGCAGAATTAAAAGACGTAAATTTGAAAGCATTGAGGAAACTGAGGGATCTACTTCAGAAGGAATCGTCAAACGGAGTTTAGGTAATTTTGATTGTTATAGTTCTTTATTTCATCATCTTTGCATGGAATTTATTTATTCATACACTGTTTCTATTTTAGAGCAAGAAAACCAATTTTCAGCAGAGGGTGTGTCTGGTGTGATAATGTTTCTTAGTTTTATCTATGTATATAGCTCTCTTGAACTATTTCACTTGTTGAACCTAAGCTTGTATAACTTGCATTGCCATCTGTAACTTGCTTTACTCAAAACAATTTTGTTCCCCTTTACCAAGAAACAGTATTAATTGTTTTTTTACTTCTTATAGAGTAATGATACATAAACAACAATAACTAGACTTTTAACTTGTAATGACTCAGATTCTGCACAATATTTTCCCATGTTTGTGCAACTATTAATATGGTTCTTATACAACGTTAACATTTTGCCTTGAAAGTGTTGTAACTTTTTTGTTGTTGCAGAGGCATCCACGGAGGTAGATGTATGTACACATCCTGGCTCGTTTGGAAATATGTGTATACGTTGTGGGCTAAAGTTGGATGGGGAATCTGGTGTTACATTTGGGTACATACATAAGGTATAATTTTTTTCAGATGGTTATCTTGTAGAATTACAAATTTAGTTTTGGATAGTTGTTGTTGTTGCTGCATGACACAATTTTTGCATAACTGTTGGACCAACTCGAAATAAGTTGTAGTGTGTTAAATTGTGAGTTCCTGATTTGATTGTTTTTATCTATTATGACAAATGTAGTTGTGAGCCTGTAGCACCTCCCCCACTCATATGGGGTATATTTCTCGATTGAAATCCCTGTAAGAATGATAATATGTTGTGTTAGGACATCCTATACAAGTATTAAGTATACAGTTGAATTATTGGATTATATGCACCACCAGAGTTTGATGATGTTGGTTTTATAAACACCGACATCCTCTAATTTTTAATATAAAAATCCTATATCCATTTTCATGATTTGGTTAACATGATGGTCAGCTTGGTGTACATGACCTAGCGTATCTACTTAATTTAGCCAAATAATAGTTTCTTAAACATGATAGAAAACATTGTATTTGCAGGGATTGAGACTTCATGATGAGGAAATTTCTAGATTGCGCAATACTAACATGAAGAGTTTGTTATGTCGTAAAAAGCTCTACTTGGTTCTTGACCTAGATCACACACTGCTAAATTCCACTCACCTTGCTCAATTGACTTCTGAAGAGTTGCATTTACTTAACCAAACAGATTCTCTTACAGGTATGTGTAAACCAATGTGCTTTTGCTTATAGTAATTGGTATTCCAAATCAGCAGTTTTGTTTGAGACAGAAAGTGTTTTCTCTGGTCTATGTTGTTTTTATTACATCATTAATATCAACCATCTAGTCTATTTGGTTGGTGCAACTTTGTCTTACCATAGGACAATAGCCATTGCATGAATGCTTGATATCTGCTATAATTCTACTGTGTTGTGATTTGATAATCTGTCGCTGAAATGTTTGCATTGTATACCTTTTGAAATTGGTTCTTTAGTTAATGAAGATACTCTAATAAAAGTGTAGCAGGGGAATGAACTAGTCAATTCTGTCTATTCTTTCACTTGAGGTTGTTCAATGCATTTTAAACTTTCCAACATGTGATATACACATGTCCTTAATACTGTTTGAAATTTTTGGCTGAATAAAGATTAAAGAATGATTCATTCATGTTACTTTGGTTGCTAAAAGACAAAGATACCATTGTGTTTTTTAGCAATTACAACAATCCAACAACCATGCTTAATGTATCACTAACACATCATTATATGTCATATAAAGAATATAATCATGCTGTCCTAAAAATAGCATCTCTTATATAGGTGAGATTTCTTTAAATACATTGATATGCTAACTTGTTTCTTTCATTTTTGGTAAAGTTAAGGTTTTCACTTGTTTCAAGAATAAGTGAGGGATAGAATATTATTTTATTGAACTAAAGGATTGATTCAACACAATATTCAGCTCTGTTACAATGAAATATATAGGCAGAGGCAAAGCTAACTTTATGTGACAGTTGTAACTGTCACAGAGACTAACCTATCTGATATAACAGACCGACAGCTGCATAACAGGAAGTCATAGAGACTAACTGAAAAAGAAAACTCACATTACTCACTTGTATAGTTCAGTTCAGTGTGTTTTTCTGATAATTCTTCCTTGATTTCACCTTTAATGTTCTGGGTTTTTATTGGCTTCTTAACTGATATATAATGAAATGATAGATGTCTCCAAAGGCAGCCTCTTCAAATTGGAGCATATGAATATGATGACAAAGTTGAGGCCCTTTGTCCGTCCATTTCTAAAAGAAGCAAGTGAAATGTTTGAGATGTACATATATACTATGGGTGATCGGCCTTATGCATTAGAGATGGCTAAGCTACTTGCGAGGAAATATAGCTCCACTCATTTTCAGTTGGTGGTGTCTATTGAATTGTGTTTATTATAGGAAATAAAACAATTATGTTTTCTTTTGGAAGTTTGTGAACTAAAAATGATCTCCTTTTAATGGCATGTATGAAAATGTTGCAGGCATGGATGAAGCATAAAGATAATCTGATACTAATGGAAAGATACCATTTTTTTGGTTCGAGTTGTCGGCAGTTTGGTTTCAATTGCGAATCCCTACCCGAACTGAAGAGTGATGAAGATGAAACAGATGGAGCACTTGCAAAAATTCTCAAAGTGCTCAAGCAAGTCCATTGGATGTTCTTTGATGTATGTCACTCCTCATTATGTCTTCCTTATTAAATATTTTTAATTTCTGATATAATACTAAAATTGTGTGGTGGGGAACCCTTTGTAGAAACAAGAAGATTTTGATGATCAAGATGTGAGACAGGTAGTTAATTTTGTTCATTGCTCTGGCTATATTTCAGTGGAAATATTTAGTTAATGTTGGAATCCTAACGTGAGATTCTTCTAATGATGTCCTTACAATCAATTCATTTTTTCAAGGTATTGTCATTGGTTCGAAGGCAAGTCTTAAGCGGATGTGTGATCGTTTTCAGTCATATTGTTCATGGTGCAATACCATCTCTGCGGAAGATTGCAGAACAGATGGGAGCTACTTGTCTGACTGAAACTGACGCGTCTGTTACACACGTAGTTGCTACTGATGCTGGAACTGAGAAGTGCCTCTGGGCAGTGAAAGAAAAGAAGTTTGTGGTTCGTCCCCCTTGGATAGAGGCTACAAATTATTTTTGGCAAAAGCAGCCTGAGGAGAACTTCAGTTTAAAAAAAAAACAGTAGTCAATTTTCTTATAGTATCAAACAGTGCAGTGTTCGTAATAGTTTGCTTACTATAGTGGCCCCAGTATATGAAAGGATATCTAATACCTAACCAACAACCTTCTGATTGTGAAACGTGGACAGTCAACTTACCATTTGAGTAGAAAACAATACCACTTATATGTCTAATTTAACTCGTTTGCTTTTGGACTATTTCTTTTGTTTCATGCTTACAATGAAGTTTTGACAATACCACTAGGTGAAGAGGATTCTTTTTATTTGAGCTCCTTAGGTTAAAGCAAGACAATGATAAAATATTGGCATTTTTTTCCTACACTAGACAATTTTCTAATATACTGTTCATTTTTTATTTATTCCAAAACTACACTTCCTCCTTTCTTATTGTTGTTTTATGCTTCTTCATTTGTGCTTCTTCCTTTTTGCTTGTTCTTCGTTTTTTTGTCTCATTCTTTTTTTCTTATTAGTGGAGCTCCTTGTTGTGTTGGTTGGTGGTGGTTTGTTTCATTGTGTTTGGCTTCGTCGTTGCGGTGGTGACAAAGGTAAGGTAATTCGCATGCTTGTATTTTTTAACACCCATTTGTATGTTTCATATGAATTTTTTTCCAATTATTTTAAATATTTTTATAAGTATATTTTTGGTCAATTTATAACTTTTTTAATGTAATTATTTATTATAGTGAATTTTTGTTAAAAAATAATAATATAATAAATAAAATATTAATGTTATGTCATGTTGTCATATTATTATTAATTTATAAGAATAAAAATATATATTTATAGGAAAAAATATTTAAGCTTTAAATTAAATATTAAATAAAATGACATTAAATATTAAAATTCATATATGATACAGTTAGTACTAATAAGTTTTTGTAAAATTTTATTATAAAAAATGATTTGTTATTATTGTTACCACCATTTATTATAAGGTTAAATTAGCTATTTAATCCTTTAATGTAGTTTTTTTAGATTCAACTTGGTTCTTTTATTTATTTATTTTCAAATTGGAAGATTTTTTTAAGATACTTTTTTTTTCAATGAACAATTTATTGTATGAATCATATGGATTTCTAATTTGAAGCAAATTTTAAATTAATTGTATTCAAAAAAATTGTATTTGGTATTGAATTTGTATTACTCTTAAAAAAATTGCATTAAATTTGTATTACTCTTCCTCAAAAAATTGTATTGAATTGTATTATATTAACACTTTAATTTTGTTAAATATTATTATTATGCTTATGGCTTGTTAGTGAATAATTTTTTAAATGGTTTGTTAAGATGGACAATGATAAGTGGATGTATGACAATATTTTGTATAAGAAATTAACATGAACGAAGACAACAGAGAGGAATCAGCTGCATTTGAAATATTAATTATTTAGTTGATTGTTCTGATGCCTTCAATACTTCTGATGTACTTATATGATTTTGTATTTGGTTAAAGTAATTAAATGAATGATTTAAGAAGATTAAACATGTATTATCTTTTTTTGAAGGTGTTTAATTCTCGTGATGAGATATTGCAATGGGTTCGTACTGTTGCCTATGATATTGGTTGTATAACTGCGAAAATGAGGTTTGACACATCAGCTGGAAAGAGGGAAATGACCTATAAAGACGCATAATTTAGATTATCATACATGTAAATGAGTGCAGCCGCTCCCCATGAAAACCCTCTGGACTACTTCAGGTCACAAAATGTGTCCAAAAATACCACATCGATATGTGTGTCATTCTTGTTAGCAAAGAGTGTATAACCTACAAGATGAAACAAATATGTTCTACCTACTACAGTCCATTATCTTGACTCACATTTGAGAAGATAAATGTCTTGTAGCCAAGAAAGTCGCACATATGTCTCATGACATTGTTGTGTCTCAGCTTTTGCTTCTTTTGCAGTGACTCCTAACTACTCAACTAATAACTACAATGCCTTTCCCACATCTATTACATTATAGGTTTGGAAGAGCCCTATAATTGGTAGATGCAACAACGATGCCACATCATACAGGGTAATAATCACCTCTCCTATGGGCAGATGGAAATTGCTGGTTTCCATGTATGATTTATCCACAAAAGCATACGACAGTCCTTGTATCATGTCTCCACTGAGCATCTAATCAAAGGGTTTAAGCCCGTAACAGCTACTAACCTTCAATTTTAGGTATAGACCTTCCAAATTTTTGCACCTTCTTTCCGTGAGAAGCCAACTTCAACTCAGCACATTCCTGCAAATAATTATAATTAATTACGATAATTAAAATGACAAAAATATGTAAATAGAGAACTAATTAAAGACATAGTACCTCTCTTGTCCACATTCTAGCTGTCACATGATCAGCATATATTGTCAACACTGATGTATCTTGCAGTCTGCTTGGAAAACTCTCTAAATCAATACCTTCATGCTCCATAACTGGAATGTGAGGCTCCTCATGAGTGTTATGTGCAGGAACATCCTCAAGAATAGCAACATCTGCATGTTGTCTTCATACCTATGTTGTCTGCCTTTGGCGCTCAATGACTTCTTCTTCATTACCACTAATCTCTCTAATTAAGGCTCTGTCTACAACTCTGCCTAAAGTCCAATGCAATTCTCTTGTTCTAACCATAGTCTACAAATTCTTAGTCTAACACTTCAAAGCAACCCAAAACTTCAACAAAGTTCAATTACAAAATTTTACAATTAATTTCAGTTATTTTCATACAATTCAAAGTTTCAAAAAAAAAAAAACACACACACACACACACACATTAATTTATTAAAATGAATTAAAAGTTTAAAAATAAATAAAACACATACATATTATTTTAGTATTATGAATTCAAATATTTTTTCTTAAAAATACATACATATTAATTTATTATTACCAATTGAAATTAAAAAAACACATACGGATTTATTTACTACTATCAATTGAAATTTTTTAAAAAAATGCATATGTGTTAATTCATTAACTATTAAATTCTCTTAGATAATGTTTCATTTATTAATTTTATTTTTGAACAATATTTTCTTTTATCTGTATAAGAATAAAAAATAAATATCATAAAATTTATATAACACATGTGGTAGTTAATTTAACTAGACCTTTTTAATTAGTTTTGTTCATGCCCATGTAAACATTTTGGTTCCAACCTAAAATGTGTCTAATAAATAATTATAACTATTTCATATATTAATAACATAATTAAATAATCTAAACTAAATTATTAAAATTTTAAAAAATAAAAAACACAAACAGATTGGGCAATCCGTATGAAGTCCATAAGCTTTATACGGATTTGCGAATCCGTATCACAGGAATTTTTTTTTGCAGGAAGTGAGAACTCCTGACGGCGGCAACGAAAAAAACTCCTTTAATCAACCACGAACGATGAAGATGAGGTACTCCTTGCCTTTTTGCACAACGGAGTTGGAGCAGTGAACAACGAAAATGCGAGAACGAAGAAGAAGAAAAAGAGTTTGGTGCAATCCGTACGTTCATACTTAAGGTTATTAAAAAGGATAATTTCGAAAATTCACTATCTAATGCTGGGTGTATTGAAAATTATGCTAGTGTAGGAAGAAAACGCCTAAAATATTTGGTTGGGCAGTAGAATTGCCAAAATGGACCTGGCCTGATTGATTGGCTTAGTCAGCCCGCAAATAGGGCCAGGCTGGGCTCTTAGACAGAAATGAGCCTTTTTGGCCCGGCTTGCATATATATGCACCATCATACATAAGCATTACACATTCGGAAACTGTTGTGGTCTTTATCCAGTTCACGGTGTGAAACCCATCATTGTTTACATTTGGTAGATTTAGTTTAAAATCTGTTTTGTATGTTGAACTTATTTCTATTCGATTCTCGTAAGATTTTCATGATTGTGATAAATAGGGAGTGGATGATTTAAGGCTGTTACTTTTATTCACGTCCTTCTAAATTTGATCCCCAACAGATAAAAAAACTGCAGTTTAATCTATTTAATAAAAAATTTATAAATTCATTTTACCAACTATGCATTGACCGGAAACATTTCTCTAGCCGCAGAAAATGGCAACGAATTGTCGGAGCTCGAAGAATTCTTCTATGCCACAGAGAAAGAAATTCAAAACGCTTCTCAGACAAGATAATACTAATACATTTCAATTTCAAATGTGAAATTAAAACTGGAAAATATGATATATTAGTAACATGTGCGTGCATAGTATATTTATTCCTTGTTAATCTGCAGGATAATTATGAAATTAAAACCGCATTTATTAAATTCAATCTTAAAAAGAATAAATACTAAATTCAAACATTTTTAAAAAATGTGTCAACAATCAAATTATTTTATTTTTTTACTTTCATTTTTTTAGATTTAGAATCATTATTATTTTATTTTTGGACTAATTTGGCCCGACATATGATCAAATTAGACCTAAAAAAAATACAGCTCGCAAGAATATGGACAGCTCCGAAGTTGTACAACAAGTGTCACAAAGTCTCTTTTCTGGGAATTACTTGAATCCTTGAATCAAATTCCACTTTGGCCGCTTTGATTGAATTTCATCCTACCTTCCATGCAAAAAGGATTAAAATTTGAAAGTAGGATGTATATCTTAAGAGAGAAAAATAGAGTATATACTTTAACAAGCTCATAATTTGTCATCTATGTAAATATGATTTATCATGGTTTACACCATTGATCTCTTCCATTTTTTCAATTTCAACTGTTATAACTCTATCTTTTTATTATAAAGTGATTTTCTTATTTCACTGAGCCAAATGTGTAACCCTAAAAAAAAATTAAAAGAAAATTTTCTTTTTTGTAGAAATATCAAGGCAATGGTCAAGTAAAGATGGTTGGGTTCTGTGCTTCCCATTCCCTATTTACAAAAGAAGCAGCATGCATCTATTTGAGGCCAAAAGCTGAATGAACAATATTCAACCTCCTTTGCCTTACTATATATGTCTATGCCTCACACTCATACAAGTTTCAGTCTAGACGAGTGTTTCAGACTCGGTTTTTGAAAACCGGATTAGACCAATTGGTTTAACTGGTTGAACTTGAAACCGATTAAGTGTCTGTTTGGTCAGGTGTTGCGCGTGTGGTTTTCTGTCAATCAAGAAGCTGTCCATTGTAGCTTACATGCTATTGATCAATTAGGCATGATTTCTCTTCATTCATTAGGTGTGTTCAAACACACTCTTAAGTCATTGATTCAAACAAGTCAATAACTGGTAAATCGGGTAAAAACTAGAACCAAACCAGTGTGAACCAATTTTAAAGAAAGAATAATTTCTCTCTTTTTTTATAAATAAATAAATAAAGGCTCTGTTGGGATACCGAGGGGGGTAAATATCGGGGAGATTTACACCTGAGTAACCATATAAGTGAATTAGACACCACACCTTAACCCAAAACCTTAAGGCTCAGGTTTATGAGTCTTCTCCTCACTTATATGGTGTTCAACTTTTTTATTTTTATCCGATGTGTGACTTTAATTCACACTTGTATTCCAACATGCTCGTATATATGAAATGTACAAATGAACTGTTATTATTCAAATATTCATTATGAAATTTTATATTTTTAAACATGTAATATATTTTTATGTTAATTATATAATATTAAAATATATATTTAATTATTACTGGTTCAACTTTCATATCTAGTTGAGCCACTTGAATCACTCATTTTGGTGTTCAAACCATTGATTCCTGTCCTTTTTTATAATATTGGATGAACCGGTGCTCTCCATATGCGAAATTCC
>CM023957.1:6525705-6586401 GCA_013407115.1 Glycine latifolia
ACAAAGGATTTTCCATTTGAAATTAAGATATATGCATTGAAGAGATAAGCACAAGCAACATAAAACTTTCCCCTCCATACATGTGCAATGTGCCTGAACAAATCTAAACATGCACATGGGAGATTCTCAAGCTGCGGTCCTAACCACTCTTTACATAGAAAAATGAACCTAATTAAACTTTGCATTACTACTACTCAAATTAATGTACCAATTTATTAAGGAAGGGTATCCACGGAAAAGGATAGATACCAATGATAGTAAGCATATGACCAACAAACAGAGTTTAACCACAGAAGTTGTGTTTCTGTTCATGTACATTTATTTGAATATTTCATTGTGGTAATTATAATAATCTTGATGACTCACTTATTCAACATGCCCACCTGAATATGACAATTAAACCTGGAATCCGACGTCGACATCAATCAATTGATGCCATCTATCACGTGGAAAGTGCTAATGGTACTTATTATGCGATATATTGGTCCAACGTTATGTGGGTTTTTATTTTTTAGAAGATGTTATGTGGGGGTTAAGAACTCTAATAATTGTACCATTTAATGATGAACTTATGTTTGAGGATTTTCTAATTGTCTTTTTTATGTTTTGTATGTAAATTTTGCCAATTTAATAGTGGCGTTGATCATTTATACAGTTCAGAAACGGATATTTGAGCTGAGTTTTAAAGTAAATTAATAACCATAAACCATGTATGCTGATGATAATTTTAAGCTTTTTAGATGTTAGAATATGAGAAGTAAATGGTGATCAAGTGTGGGTAACATAGCTTATTAGGATTGGTTCAGTTTTCTATTGGTTTCAAATATATTTTGGGAAATACTGGATAGTACTAACTAAACGAATTGCACAAAGCTTATGTAGTAATTATTTTAGGCGTGATTTCCATCAACCTTTCCTTTTTTCTATTCTTTAATTAAACATTCTTATTATCACAAATTCATAATAACTAAGAGAGACAAAGAGAATAAACTATCTATATTAAATATATTGAAGTATGAATTATGCAAATTATCTTGAATAAAATCTCGTTCTAGTCCTTAAAATTGTAATTACCGAACACTTTAGTCTGTAATTTTCTAAATGGAAGGCTTCGCTCGCTCTAACGCTCGTTTAGTAGACAGCCAGTGCATAAGCCTTTTTTGTTTCTCTTTATTCCCTGACTTTGCAAGAAGTTATCAATTTTAGTCATTATTTTATTTATTCATTATTTATTGTCAATTTTCACTATATAAAAAAGAATTAAGGATAAATAGTTATTTTTGTTCTTAAATGTGTAAAACGCTGACAAATCTGTTTCTGAAAGATATAAATTCAAATTTTTGTTTCTGAAAGTGAAAAAAGTGTAACAAAATTATCTTTTCATTAACTTTTGTCCGTTATCGTTAATATTCATGGATGAATTTGTTAGCACACTACACATCCATGGACGAATTTGTTAACTCTCTACCCAAAATATAATTTAATCTTCATATTCTCTCTTTTTTAATCATTGCAAGCATAACATTACAATAAATACTTAAAAATTAGGAAAACAAGTATAAGTTAAAACAAACATAATAATAAACATAATAATAATATTGATTAATAAACATAATTTGTTTGTTACTATGAAATTTCTATTATAACAATATTAGGTAATAACAAAATTAAGTTAGGTCTCATTTTTTTTTTGTAAGAATTAACTTAATGACTGTGCATTTTTGTTTGGGTCTCATATTTTGGGTAAGGTACTATCACATTAGAAATTTCAAAGCAAAAATATGAGATAATATTTTACCCAAAATATGAAGTTCAAACAAATTAAAATGCATAGTCATTAAATTAATCCTTACAAGAAAAGAAATCCAACTTGATTTTATCATTATCTAATATTGTTACAATATAAATTTTAGAGCAATATACAAATTATGCTCATTAGTCAATATTATACTTATTATTATGTTTGTTTTAACTTATGTTTGTTTTCGTAATTTTTAAGTGTTTGTTATAATTTTATACTTACAATAATTTGAAAAAGGAGAATATGAAGATTAAATTATATTTTAGATAATATTCGTATATGAATATGTAGATCGTTGACAAATTCGTCTCTGAATATTAACATTAACATACGAAAGTTAACAAATAGATAGATTTATCACACTTTTTTTTACGTTCAGGGACAAAAATTTGAATTTCCATCTTTTGGGGATGGATTTATCAGCGTTCTACACATTCAATGATGAAAATCACTCTTTACCCAAGAATTAAAGTAAATGACATTTTTATAAAGTCCATGACCCGAGCTTGCAATCTCGCTAGAACTAACATTATGTGAATTTGAAATTTTTTTTTTTTTTTATAAATTTACTTAGGTATTGTTTTGGTACAATTAGGCTTGAGTGTATTTCAATGGTAAAATTTTAAAAAATAATGTGTGTCTCATACTTTTACACTTTATTTTATTTTAAATATTTCATTCCTGTTCAATCTCAATTTACTTTCACATTTCTTTATATTAAACGAACCTTTAAGTTAAATTAAGTTAAAAAAATTAGTTCATATATAATTTGACTTGAGTTCATTAAAAAATCTAATATTAACCATTAATATTTTTCCGATAAAAAAAATTATTCTCCACTTCACTTATTTCCTTCTTTTTTGCGGATATAGTTATTTGAGCATCGACCTTTTTTTCTGTATAATTTTTGTTGCTCACTACTTCGTGTACAATACCATATGTCAAACGGTCTTATTCACATGTCCAGTTACTGTGTATAAATTAAATTAGTATATATGAGCATGATCTCTTCTCTTCTTTTTATTGGTTGGGTCCACTATTTATCTTTGCAAATTATGGTAGGTATCTTTCAAGCTTAAATTCGTGGTAGGTACATATGACCAAAATCAAGATAGCCCTGCTCAAGATAGTGACTGGACTAGGCAATGCATGTGTGGTATCAAATGTTGGGAAAGGACACTCTCAACGACTGATTAGTGATTACTTAATTAACAAAAAAGAAAACACCATACTATGAATATGAAAACTATGGAGACAAGCAAAGATGTCACTGAATTTATCATTTCACATGATGGCATCTCATAGATCGGTGCCCACCCCAGTTTGTAACTTGAGATCCCATCATATGCAAAACAATAATTCGAGAAAATTTTGGTTACTAGCTATTAATTATTAGTATTTATCAGATCTCTGATCATATAATTACAAGAGAAACAGCTCTACTATCTTAGAGATAATTAAACACCAAACCTATATATCCCAATAGCAATTTGTAAATTAGAGGGGAGAAAAGCATAAATAAATAAATGTAATAATAAGTCTATATTCATAATGTTGCAACACAATAAATTAGTTCTTGATGATAAAACATTGCAGGGAGGTTGAGAAAAAATGAGAAAGTGTCTGACGAAAGAAATTTGAAAACAGGATTTATAAGTAACATTTATATCTGTCTTTATTATCAAAACTGACTAATGAATACATCATGAGTAGTCATACAAATGAAATAGATATTATACTTTAACCCAAAACTTTAATATTTAGGTTTATAAATCTTCTTCTTATCTTATATGATATTCAATTTTTTTATTTCTATATGATATGGAGACTTTATCTCAAAATACTCAAATAAATCTAAATAAATAACAATACTAATCAATCCAAGTTAGTTATAACAAATTATGTTTGACTAGCTAATATAACAACCTAGTTTGAATGTAGTGAAAAGAAATTAATCTTTCATAATATAATAAATTAAAATTAAATTTTTTATTTGGAGGGATATTTATATTTAGTATCTGATTTAAATAAGAATATTTATGAAGAAATAGAATAGATATGCGGAAAACCAAAAAAAAAAAAAAAGAACTATGCGGATGAGTCACCTACAGTACTTGGACATGTTAATGAATCCGTTTCTTTAACGTAAAGAGAAACATAAAGTTATACAAAATTATCAACTCTATTTATTAGTTCCTTAATTTCTTTCTGAGTAATAAAGAAGAAACCGATGGTTGGGATTTGACTGTCTGAGCGGTGCGTGGCTGAGTATTTCTTGATGCGAGAATATTATAATCTTAATAAAAACGTCAGAACACTTTACGAATGATCTGAATTTAAAGCAAAAGCAATTTACCAATAATAGATATTGAAAAATACTGAGTAGAAATTAATATAAACGTAGCAGCAAAAATAAATTATCAATAATAATAGATTGGAAAATAGTGAAACAGAAAGAGGTCACCATAATTACGATATAAATTAATTTGCATATCTAATGTTTAGAGATATATTACAGTAGATTTCATCAAATGACTATATGTTTCTTCAGTTTTTTAAAATTAAATACATTTTTAAC
This sequence comes from Glycine latifolia, assembly GCA_013407115.1. Taxonomy (NCBI): domain Eukaryota; kingdom Viridiplantae; phylum Streptophyta; class Magnoliopsida; order Fabales; family Fabaceae; genus Glycine; species Glycine latifolia. The sequence continues at coordinate 6,530,085 of CM023957.1, forward strand.
ACAAATAAATAAATATTAATGTTATGTTATGAGAAATAAATATTTAGATTTTATTTTTTATTTTTTAATCACTTAAAAAATATTTTTAAAAGAATAATAAATAACTTATGTTAAAAAAATAATGGAACGAATTTTTTAAACAGTATATAAATACTTTACATAGAATTTATTTAATTCTTTTCTTCTTATTTTGTCATGCATTAAAACCATAAACATTTTTTCTCATTGTATTCTTATCATTTCTATTTCTTTTCTTCCTATATTTCATTCCTTTATATTTATCTCTTAATCTAAACAAAAATATAAGACGGGAGAACAAGACCCTCGAGTCTCGACCACGGGGAATCACACAATCAACCTTCGTTATCCACCATAAAGACAACCAATGCCAGAATACATAAGTGTGGGGAAAAGATCTTCGGAGTATAATTATATATGCCTGAACTATAATATTGAATTTAAATAGATGGCACAAAAGGACGAAACAAAGACCAGCAAAGACTCTAGTTGGGTCCATGTCGAAGTAAGCATGTATAATGTATTACTACTATTATTAATTATTAGTATTATTATCCTTTATTCAACTAGCAAAAATTTGCATCCCAAAAAAACTTAAAGAATAAAAAATAAAAACATTCCATCTATAATTAAATGCCGAGTCTAGAACGAATTTTAAAACGTGATTGCAATCTCATGCATGTAACATTATTTATTGCTTACTAATCCGCGATGTATAGATACTACTTACTAGCAAGCTTGCGAATTGATTAGTGATACAAACATTTGCTTATGTGCATCTGCTAAAATATTAATATTACAAATAATTTTAATTTTCAAACCTGTTTAGTTACAAGGCACTGAAGCGAATAGAATAATATGATAATACTGCAATAATACATATGAGAGAAACTGAAAAAAGATAGTTGTATCTGAAAAAGAACCTACACTCAAACCCCATAGAAAAGTCCTTCGTAAAAACTTTAAACACGCGTTTTGTTTATTTTGGACGACTGTCATTAGTGGGTGTTTAGATCTGCTTCAAGTTTTCAAATCACGTTAAATTGTTACAGCAGGACAATTGTTAAATTGTTCAAATCACGACTAATTTTAGTCCTTTGAAGATTTTATTTATTTATTTTAGATTTTATTGTCAAGTGATGATATAATAAAGTGAGGTTGATAATCTATTAACTTATCACGTTAGGATAATTATGTGCAAATTTTTTGTATAAATTTTATTTTTAAATATTCATATATTTAAAAAATAATTGATGATGTAAGAATTAATAGGATCTATACTAGGATTTATAACACCAAAATAATAACGCAACATGTTAATAACTGTCCATACCACTTAATTGAGACATCCTTTAGAGTAATCACCTTGATCTTGCGAAAGCACTTGATATTGCGGGAGCTTGTATACAAGCATATATGTCATGAACAAGGTATTTTTCTTTTACAAATAGACTATTTAATGGAGCAATGAGTCTTCAAAGAAAATATAAATTAAGTGAGAATCATATCATTCTTTGAATAGACACGAAATTTAATATTCAATCATAATAAATACTAGATCTATTATGCGTTACATACAAACACACCACAATTATCTTTTGAGTTGACCCAATAAACATATAAACACATGATAATATTCAAAGCCCAAAATTAAATCACTTAATCAAATTGGACTCCCGGTCCCAGGAAACAATATATTAGGTCATACATTCAACCTATATTTTAATAAAACAAAATACATCAAATCAGTAGAAGGTCAAATAAAAACACACATTACAAAAAAAATTATTTAAGTACAAGATTCTTATTAAATTTATTGATAATCTGGTAAGTTAAAAGACTTAAAATTATTTTTACATTAATTAACGTTTGTTATTTAACTACAAAGACTAAAATAAATAAAAAAAACAACCTATTTTACACAGGGACTAAAAAATTATTTAGACCTCTTATAATTTTACTTTTACACGTGCAATTATATTATTTCATTTGTAGAAAAAAATAAAGTAAATTAAACTTTTCTTCCCTAATAAATATGAATATTATACTAATTTCCCCTGCAATATCCAAATATACAGTAGTTAATTTAATTTCACCCACCATCCACACCATGATGCGTCATCTGGGCATAGGTCGTATCTCTTAACGAATAAATTCTTACTGTACGTATAAATCGGTGCCTACGCTCAACAATTTTCAAAACAGTAAAAAGTAACATATTTGAGTACACTATGAAATTTATGTTTGCTTAGAAATTTGTTTAGTTCTTTTTTAAAAATGAATCTACACAGCATTCTACAAAAATATGATCTTCCTTGTTTATTTTACGTCAATTGTATGCATTAAGTATTTAAGTTAATGAAATATTGATATCCTATCATTCTAATAAATAGTTATTTTGTATTTAAATAGTTTTAAATAATTCATTGTTTAATTAACCAACTAATATAAAAATAATGAGCCTGCGAAGACAATAATGCATGTCCTGAACTCTGACTCATGAAGCCACTTGCAGACTTACGCCAAACTTGCACGTTCTCTCCTTTCTATTTCTCAGCAAGCAAGTGTATGTTTGGATGAATGTGAAAAAAAATGATTTTGAAACGAATTAATTTTATAAATTGATTTTAATTAAAATTAAATTTAAAGTAATATGGTTTATATTAAAGAGTCTCATTCAGTTGATTAAAAGGGATATATAAATGTTTTAAAAATTATTCAAAATTATTTTAATTTAAAATTAACTATAAATCTAGAATTAATTTTATATTATTCTCTAAGAAGAAACTGATTTTCAATTTTGAATTAATTCTTCCACGTTAAATCAAATACATAGTAATTGAGTTTGAAATTTACTGTCACTCCCACATTTATTAGTTACTAACTAGAGACTATAGTTATTAGTGGGTTTTTTTTCCTCTAAACTCAGTTTTATGATATGTTTGATAATTTTTAAAACTCTGTTTGTACATTGAATTTTTACTTAAAAATTCAATTTTTTAGAAATTAAATTATACTTATTTTTGTAAATTTAGTTTGTAAACTTGAGTTTAATACAAATTAAGTCTACAAAATTTAACTCAAATATGAACTATAGTTGGTGGACTATAAAAGGAAAACGGTGTGTGCAACGATGATTGAAATACTTGGATAAAATATTCATTTATACTATTGATTGACAACTAAAATAATAGACACAAACTCAACAAGTGTGACTCATTTAGCAAAGTAGGAGATGACTTAATTTTGATTTCTGTAAAATATGTTTCTAGAAATAAACGATAAATTTGAAAGATGATTAATTTTTTATTGAAAAATAATATAATTAAATAAAAACCAAACCTTGTTAAGATAACTTGAAATTCTACCAAAAAGTTAATTATCCTAATTACGGTGATAACAACCTAATTTATTTTGATAAATGGCGAGATAAATATTAAAAACTCAAATATTCTATTAAAATATTAATGTAATTATCTTTTTAATTGTTAATTTGATATACGGCTTAAAAATTCATAGTAAACTCTATTAAAACTTTCTTTTTGGGTACAGAATTAAAACATAATATAATATTACCTTTTTTATTTGTTTTAAGAAACAAAATGAAAGCTGTAAAAAAAGAAAGAAAATAATAAAATTAAAAATTAAAAAAGTATTCAGATTCTTACAAAAAGATAAGCTAAAGAAGTCATAAATTTCCCAAAAAAAGAAGTCATATAAATCGAGCCAATGATATATAGATATATTGATTTGTTAACTAAACAATTAATTATAGTTAATACGCACATGTATACAACAGTATTTGGATACTACTAATATTAAAAAGTCTATTATTACTACCCTTATTATTATTTTTAATTAATTTATCTTAAAATAAATAAATGTGTCTGTGTCTAGTCTGTGTGGGTAGGTGGGTGTCGTACATGAAACAACAATAAAACTTACTGTTACTTATATTTATAAATTAATTGAGGAATAATAATGTTGTTTTCTTTCTATAATCTTTTGTTGACAAATATTCTACACAAATACAATGAAAAAAGGGGCAATTATATAAGGGAATTTGGATCGTGCATGGACAAAATTTATATAAGGGAATTTGGAATCATACCTATAGACCAAAATAAAAGTTAATTTATATATCCTGTAGTTATTAAAATAAAAATTAAATAAATTCATTCATCATCACTTATTTTGATATAATTATATTTATATGTTATAATGATCACAATCTTAACTATGTTTATTTAATTATCTGACGATTATGAAATTCTTTGATTTGAGATTTAATTATATTTAAAATTCATGATTGTTTAAAAAAAAATTATTTTTATATAAAAATAATAATTTCCTGACACGCGGGGACCAAAATCATATTGATTGTTTTGGATGCAGATAAATTATATTCGGAATCGTGAGCTCTTCCGTGACTGTCACAAATTAAATTAAAAACTGACCATCGAAGTCCTAACTTGTTACTTACAGCCACACAGGCAGAGGCAGCTACCCCCTACATGCCCCACTCATCCTCCTCGCGCCATACAATAATTGGAGGACCATACCCTACAAGGATTTTTGTCTCATATGTGCCTTCCCAACATTTGTGTCGCATGCATGATGCAATTAAGGCATGGTTTAATACCAGAAAATAAATTAATTAATAAAGGCAGTGTTTCATATGATGTACTTGTTGCATGAATAATTATAAAACCAATGTCTTTTTTTTTTCTTTCATTTTTTATTATTTAACATACCATAATCATCGATGAAAAATACATATCAACTAAAAAATTAAAAACAAACCAAAACACTTTCAAGTTTCCCTTGATACACAGTATTTGTGATTTTGTGTTGCATGTAATTAAGGTATTTATTTAATTTAGATACATTCATTAATAATAATTTATTTTAATTTTATTAAATAAATAATACATATCAGTAATAAAAAAAAAAAAACACAGAAGACAAACTCAAGTACTCAACCTCGCGTTTTGCACAGCACCGATAGTAGGTGTATATACTATGGATCCAATCCAACGGGCATGGGTGCGTCTACAGAAGCAGTTGTTTCTGGTGTGTGAGGTTTGAGAGTCGGCAATTAGAAAAAGACAAGTAGATGATGGAGCGCTCAGGATGGTTGATACACGTGTGCATTTCATCCACCGTCAGATTGATTAAATCCGCGCTATAAAAGGAAAAGGAAGGTGGCAGTATTGGTTGAGTTGAATAGAAAAATATAGAGTTGAGATTGTGAAGAAAGAAAGAAAGAATTGGCGATTGATTGTGTTGGGGATATTTTGTCCGCAAGTGGCGAGTGAGGAATGCAGAGAAATGAGAATTGGGCATTGGCTGAGTCCTTCTGAGGCAGGTGGCCCTGCCAAACGCAGAACCTCCGGCAGAAATTGCCACCGCAAACACGTCGAAGACGGGTAGTAGTAGTCGATCTCCCATTCTCTCATATTCCCCAAACCAAACAAACCCCTTTACTATTCTAGTGTTAATTAGTTAAAGATGATGACGAGTGAGAAGGGCAACTGCGAGAGACAGTCGACGTTGCTGCATGGGAAGTACGAGCTAGGTCGTGTGCTGGGGCACGGAACCTTCGCCAAGGTGTACCACGCGCGGAACCTCAAGACGGGGCAGCACGTGGCGATGAAGGTGGTCGGAAAAGAAAAGGTCATCAGGGTCGGAATGATGGAGCAGGTCAAGAGGGAGATCTCGGTCATGAAGATGGTCAAGCACCCTAACATCGTCGAGCTCCACGAAGTCATGGCCAGCAAGTCCAAGATCTACATCGCCATGGAACTCGTCCGCGGCGGAGAGCTCTTCAACAAGGTCTCCAAGGGACGCTTAAAGGATGACGTGGCCAGACTCTACTTCCAGCAGTTAATCTCCGCCGTCGATTTCTGCCACAGCCGCGGCGTCTACCACCGCGACCTCAAGCCTGAGAATCTCCTCCTGGACGAACACGGCAACCTCAAGGTCTCCGACTTCGGTCTCACCGCCTTCTCCGAACACCTTAAAGAGGACGGGCTGTTACACACCACGTGCGGCACGCCTGCGTACGTGTCTCCGGAAGTTATTGCAAAGAAAGGCTATGACGGTGCCAAGGCGGATATATGGTCATGCGGAGTAATCCTCTACGTTCTCCTTGCTGGCTTTTTGCCCTTTCAGGATGATAATTTGGTTTCCATGTATAAAAAAATCTACAGAGGGGACTTCAAGTGTCCACCTTGGTTCTCTCTCGATGCAAGAAAGCTTGTTACGAAACTGCTTGATCCGAATCCGAATACGAGGATTAGTATTTCTAAAGTGATGGAGTCTTCCTGGTTTAAGAAACAGGTGCCGAGGAAGGTAGGGGAGGTGCTTGAGAAGGTCGATTTGGAGGAGAAGATTGAGAATCAGGAGACGATGAATGCTTTCCACATAATCTCCTTGTCGGAGGGGTTCAATTTGTCGCCGTTGTTCGAGGAGAAGAGGAGGGAGGAGATGAGGTTCGCCACCTCGGGGACGCCGAGCAGCGTCATTTCGCGCCTGGAGGAGGTGGCCAAGGCGGGGAAGTTTGACGTGAAGAGTAGCGAAACGAAAGTGAGGCTTCAGGGACAGGAGCGTGGGAGGAAGGGGAAGCTTGCGATTGCGGCGGATATTTACGCCGTGACGCCGTCGTTTATGGTGGTGGAGGTCAAGAAGGACAATGGAGATACGTTGGAGTATAACCAGTTCTGCAGCAAACAACTTCGTCCGGCGCTTAAGGATATCTTCTGGAATTCTGCACCTGCTAGTGCTTGAATGATATATTATATATATGATGTCTGATTCTTGTTTTACAACACCATTTGTCGACCTTGTTATTTTTTTTCTGTTTAGGAACTTTGAGTTTTGTTGATAAGATATGTTTGTGTTTTGTTGTTTAAATTTAGTTTGGTACTTGGGGACTGGGTAGTGGGTACTTACTCTCTCTGCCGCCCAGAATTGTTGATAAGAGATGCAGGTTCGGAATCAACAATCTCGTTGTGGATGATTCTGTATGCATGGAGGTTGATTCTGTCATGTTTGTGTTTCAATTATGAGTGTGTAATTTGGAGTACTTGTGGGGCTTCTGCGACTTTGTTCAAAGTTACTTTTTACCTTTTTCTTTTCTTTCATGGCTGCCTTTGCTCTTTATTTTATTCCTTCTAGATTATGTCCTCGGTGTTCACGAGTCACGCCTGTACCTAATACAGTAGGAATTCGACTTTTTGTGGCGTTTCGTTTTTGTTGAGAACCCCTTGTATGTGATTGAGGAATTTACCTTTGGGTATTTGGTTGCATCACCATCCCACCCTTTGAACTTTGAAGAATTAGTTGAACATCGATGATAGTTTCGTTCGTTTGCGCCAAAAATGTGTCTCAAAGAGGAGCTTATAAAATTTAAAGGATAAATCATCGTTTTATTCATTGATAATATATTTTTTTTAGGTAGGAATAAAAACAAAACTTATAAACTTTAAAGGATAAATCATTATTTTAGTTTTAGATAATTTTATTTATATATAGGTAGGAAACAAAGATGATACCGATAGATATATAATACTCATGTGTAATGTTTAATAACTGAATTAGATTCTTTAAAAATATAAACAAGTATTAAAATGATGAAAATAAGTCCTCGTTGGTATTTGCTTAAAAAAACACTTCATGCTATGAATACGAATAAGTCTTTAAGTTTAATTATTTATTATATTTTAGTCCTTAAAAATATATTAATGTTATAATTGAAGTCACATTTACTTTTTAAAAATTTTAGACTAATCGCCATGGGGTTGCATTAAATTGTTTCTTAGTTTAACCTTCATGTGTGACTAGTATTGACCTTTGCTTACATCCAAACAAACATTCACAAGTAATTTCTTACCCCAGACCTTCACCAATAAATATTGAGTAACGATGTATAAATATTTTTTAATTTAAAATATTTTATTAATAATTTTTTCTTTATCTTTCTTTTTTTCACATCACAAATCATATCATATTTATTTTCTCCTTTTTTTTATGTTGAATTTGTTAAGGGTGTTTATCAAATATTTTTGTTAGGCATTCCACTTACTTAAGGCGACACTTTAATCCTAACCGACTTTAGGACTTGCCACCTCAGTCACATGCACGAGTAACCAACTCGCCACATGCTTAGTAATAGAATGACTAACTTTTCCGTCGAATAGCAACATTGTATAAGACATTTTTCTAACAAGTATTCATTCATTCACATTTTTTACACACTTTCATTTTACTCAAACTAACTTGGACATATAGTCCTTGTGAATGTATCTCTTAATTATTTATAGATTAAAATAAAATAAAATTGAATCATACTATTTTTATGAATTTAATCTCTATATTAATTTTAATGTCTTTTTTGCTTTAATTTAAAAGAAAAGTAAACTAATTTTTTTATAACATTTTAAATGAGTAATTTACTACTTCCCAAAAAATCTATTAAAATATTTATGTGTATACATATTTTTAAATGAAATAATGCTGTTATTTAATTAAGAACAAATAATATAATAAAATTTATCATTAAATTATTTAAACTAAAAATCATTTTTTAATATATGTAAAAAAAAAAAAATTAAAGGGCCCAAGGCTATCGCTTTGTTGGCCTTGCGGCGGCCACGACTCGGAGCTTGAGTTCACCGGAAAAAAGTTAATAAAAAATTAAAATTGCTTTTTTCTTTTGTATATGGTGAATACAAAAGACAAAAAATTGAAACTTAAGCAACGGTTACACCATCCTTCAAAAAGCACTCGAGGACTTCAAAAGGAGTAACATTCCAGGTGCATGAGTGTGAGACCCAGATTCTAAGCCAGCCAAAATATGAGCTACATGTTAACTTCGAGTGGGATGTAACAAAGAGATACGTTCCAATAATTCGTATCATGTTAAATTAATTAAGCTATCTTTAATTGGTTTTTTTAACTATATTTGTAAATTTATATTTATTTAAGTAAATTGTACTGACATTTTTTAATTTTTTCACATTATTACTTTTCATTTTTCTATCTTTACACTAATTCCCTTGATTATTTAAAAATACTATATTTACATTCTTTATACATTACACCGACTTTCTTAATTGTTTAATAATCATTATATCATGTATTCCTTTAAGGAAGTTTCTTGGTGGTGTTCCAGATCTAGAACTGAGTAAGCGGATACTGATTTTTAAAACACAACCAATGGAGTTACTCTTTCAGCCTTATAGAGAAATCGAAATGAAGTAGTTTTCTCCTACAGTCATCAAACAACTCCATTGTTTGAATTGCTTCACACCAAAATGAAATGATTGATCCTTCACACCAAAATGAATTGCGTTCAATTGTTTTATAAACGAAAATAACCAGCTCTCCTCTCTTTTTTCCTTATTTGAAATGGACATTTCACCAAGAACTATATACATAGTTCTTTCATTTCAGGCATCATTTCAAAAGATTGTAGACTTCAAACTGTAATTTTCTCTGTTTCAACTGAACATGTTTGATTCCTTATGTCTTTTGAGTGCTCTCTTGTTTTTTTCCCTTTATTATTACACATCTTTTTTTCTCAGGTGACGGTCTCCTAAGACCACCAATATCAAGAAAGTTTTGCATCTATATATAGAGGATGGTAAATTGATATTGCCATCACATTTCATAATTAAATATAGCTAGTTCAACCCAAAAAAAAATATAGCTAGTAATCCTCTAAAGTATGGTTGCACAGTTGTTTGTACCCCTTATGTAAATCAACATGGAAGATCGTATATAAAGGAACAGAATAGAGAGGAAAAAATCCATTTAATTATGAATACGCCCAGAAGTGTATTTTTCCGTTTTCTACAAGAGCACTAGATTATTATCACTACTAGAAGTAGAAGGTGTCGAACGCATCCTTGTTATGCCTTGGTGATTGCAATTCAGAATATTCATAATGGTCAAGGGAATTTGATGCGGATGCATGTCTTTTGGAAGGCTAACCAAGTTGCAAACTTGCTTACTAAACATGGCTTGACTATGGATTTATCGTTGTGGGTCGTGGGATCTGAATCTGTTCCTTAATTACCAACTAGGCCAACCTTTATCAGTTATCATATGTTAGTGTTACTTTCATTTTTTGGTTATCATCTGTTACTTTTTCATCTTGTTGAACAGACTTATGAAGTATCTTAATAGAACAAAACTATATCGCGTCTTAATAACCATTCATTGTACGGTTATCAAAACGCCAATTTTTGTACGAAAACAACATACAACACCTAAGTATTATCTATCTTAACAAGGGATTGAAATAACCTATTTCAGTATTTCTTTCATATGCCCCTTCGCCATCTCTTAATAAGACATGAATTAGGAAAGCGATAGGTGGCTTATGAAGTATAAGGCTATTAACATATTTATTACATTGAAATCAAGTCTGAAATTTCGTCGACTAATTTGGCTCAATTTTCAATGGTTTTCGGACAGGGGCTTCGTATTGTAAGTGGTTGATGAAGTCTGTGCCACTTTATCATCCTGTCATGTGTACTCTTTTTTAGCAAATGTGGCTCAACTTGTGCTTTGTTTGTTTGTTTTTCTTTAAGAAAAATTCTTTTGCTTAGAAAAAAAATCTCTAAAATAAGCAGTATTAGCCACCATAAATCTGAAAAGCTATTATATAGGACATGTTATAATAATACGAGGATTGTTGTAATTAAGCATGTGCAACTAGACTAAGCATTTTATTCTTTTGCCTCTAGATAATATATGGAGAAGGTTTGGATTGAAGTTGAAGATTCTCTTGAGGAGAGTAATAATGCTTCACACCCAAAACGAATGATTTCAATCCCTATTATGAAGTGCATGTTGAGTTTTGGCAATACATAAAAGGGTTATAAGCCACAATCCAAGCAACTGAGAAAGTTATAATGATTAATTTTTACTATTTGCCTAGAATCATATTAGACGCATGCATGATTAATTAAATTTCTGTTCCTCCATTTGTCATTGCTTACCTGGATTGATTAGGGTATCTTACCTAACTGTCACGACTATATATTAACGATAAAATTTTAAGAAGCAAATTAACATTTATCACACATGATATAGGGCTGTAAAATTAAATTAATTAGTGGCTCCCAATGCATGCTTGATAGTTGCCACAGCAAGTTGGTTCATGACATAATTAGAGATGACTTGATGGGTGTTAACACTGGCGAATATTACCTCTGGTTTGTCAAAATGGTGAAGTATAACGAAATAGGCTCTATAAAAAAATGGGTAACTACAATAAATAAATAAAAACTATTATCACCTTAAGAACAATAAAGGATCCGATTAACCAATCTTAACGACAGAATATTTATATATTTTGTTGTAAGAAAAGACTATCTAAGGGATCATTTTGAAAAATAAAAAAATATCTAACAATATCGAGGTCTGGTTCAGGTATCATATGGAGGAGATATGCACATTTTCAACTGAGTAAACTCCCAATAAGATCAAGAATGTAGAATGATTTTGACCCCTATTTTTACTCCCTAGTCTCACAAGGTCAAATATAACATTAGTACATCACTAGTTCGACCAGTCTTTTTTTTTTTTCACAAACACTTTCAGTCCCATCTATACAAAACTACAACTCTGATGGCAGATTCATGACTTGATCATCCTCTCAGTCTGTTATCAAAACGATGTGTATGTCTCCAACCACACCAACTTGTAGCATGTCTTCTAGGGAAGAGGGATGACAAGTTCGTTCATGAATCTTACTTCAACATCTCTAGCTGAGATCTCCTTTATCCAATCATATATTCGAGTTAAGATCATTACTTCTAATAACTAAGCAATCAGTCATCAGTCATATCAGACACTTCACAAACTTGAGTTACTACAAAGTATGAACCATCATTTCATATTCTTTATTTTAAGCACAGCCTCTTACTATATTGACATTAAAAATATTGCAAGCCTCCAAACTTGATAGTGTGCTATTATAGGGCTTAATGGCATTGTGTAAGGACTTGAAGGATCCTAGCCAAAACTGTAAACTGTGTTATATAGTGACATTTGTGCAACTCAGTCCTCATTTTTTAGATGTATGAGAGCTGGGAACTTCACGAAGGATAGACTGTCATAATGTGATCATTTGACATAGAAGCGTTTGAGTATGCATCTTCTGTATTCACATTTTCCCCACCACTAGGTATCATGCTTAACATGTAATCAATCTTTCATTAAGTTTCTGCAGCAAAGCACTTAAATGTCAAATTTCCTCATTTTGATGGGGCACGTTCGTGTATGAATCAATGTCATTTTTTTTTTTACAAAAGTAAATGCTAATTATACGCTAAAATATGGCCACATGTCCAGTATGCAAACATGTTAGAATACCTGGATTCAGCTATGTTTAACACAATTCCCACATAACATTCAAAATAGTTCAACCACAAACTAGAATACCAATAACAGTTTAAAATTATTATTAATTTGCAACTGTAATAGTGGCAGCAACATTTTTTTATCTGTGAAGACCACAACTGTGGTAGCATTTGCCAACAAAAAATTTCTGAAATTTTGCTAATTGCAATAGCAACCACAACCTCAATTTTTAATTTATTGTAAAATAAAGATATGTGCACAAGTAGCGAAATCCGAAAGAAACTTTTATGAAAACCACAAGCCATAGATGATACAACTGATAAATTGAAACAGCAAACATGCACCCCCACACAAAGTCTCGCGTACAAATAAAGAATGTTTCTCCAAAGCCAAAATCAGTGGTGAAGCAATAAAAATCATATGTATGAAAATGTTTGTCAAAAAATTTAAATTCTATTACATATCTAGCATAACACATTGTAGTTTACAGAAACTTAATGGAAAAAATTTATCAGCAAACAAGACTACAAAAAATAACACTACTATTCAATACAACAAAACTGCAAAGCATGTCTTGAAATGGGGTATATTTTAACATATTAAGTGAGTGGAATTTGCTCATCAAAAAGATATTCAAGCTTGATCATGTTTTTTTGTTTGGAAATTAAATTAAAACAAGGAAACTGTAATCCTGATAAAATTGTTTATGTCACCACAAAAGAGTATACATCATTAGGTTCAAATTCATAAAAACAAACCCCTTTTATGACTTCTGAATCAAATAATAATTAAATTACTAAAAATTTGTTGTATAAGGATCAAAACAATTTACTTTGAAATGTGATAAATAAAAGTTAATGTTTTCACCTCATTCCTAGTCAAATCCATTTGATATATTTTTAGAATTGTTTTTATCTCGTAGTATTTTGGGTTTTTTTATTTTTATTTTATAAATGTGAACTACGTATTTTTTAGTAGCAATTTATACACAATTAAGAAATTGTCTGAAAGGGCTCATTTGAACAAGTTTAGCAAAGAAGCCTTTTACTCTTCCATTTTAGAGATAAAAACCAATTGGTAAGTCTTGACCTAAATATTTAAAGTTTTTTAAACAAATGATTCCTTTGAATATATAACATCAAAGCCAACTATGTGGCAATGAGAAATCAACCCTTGCTACATTCTTTCTCTCATGTAATTAAAATTTCAAAACAAAATAGTGGTCAGCATGCATAATCTTGACTAAAACCCAAGTCCCAGGCCCATAAGGTTTTCGACAGGGTAAATTACAAATATATTTTATGCCTATAAGCTTTGACATGATAGCTTAAGAATTGCTCCTCCAAATTGGTGCATATAAGAAAAAAAGATAAAACAAACTAATCACAAAAAAGATAGCCTTAACACATCACCCCCTCCTAAAAATTGAATGTTCATTGTTATATATTATTTAATTAGACCCACTTATTAATTAGTGTTCTTATTTTTCTTTTTTTTGTCTGACTTAGTAATGCACATAGAAATCATGACAATCATCTTCTTTTATTTATATATTCTTATACCTGTCATTTCTGATCTTCTATATAATGTTTGAACTTATAGTGAATAATTTTCACAAGAAATCAAGACTAATGTGATGTTGTAGTGCACACAGACATATCACAACTGCAAGAGTAAACTTTCAAGACTGATAAGATGCCTTATATGATGAATTAAAGGACCCAAATTCAACTAAGATATAAAAAATACAAATTTAATGCAACTGCTACAGGCCAAGCGTCAACAACATCAACAACACTTTTAACTCAAGTTAATTGGGGTCGGTGATAGATGAATCCAATGATAGATATGAGGAAGTTGAAAAAAAGACAAAAGAAAAGAAGATAAGATAAAAGAAAAGGAGGGGGAAAATGAAGAGAACAAGAACTTAAAAAACATATAGAAAATAACAGGTTTAACTCTCCACCAACTTGTAGCTTTTTTTCATTCTTTCTTAAGACATATCTTTCGTCAATCTATATCTCACTTCATTAAGTCTTGTTTAATTGTCTTTCCCCAAGTAAGTTTCAAAAATATTGATAGAAAATAAGATGCAAAGCTATAATCCAACTAAAATAGGATATGGTTTACAAATAATTGAACCCTAATTCAATACATACATCATAAACCAATGTCAAAATTGTAAAATTGAAGCTCCTCAACATGTATATCATTACAGAAACACTTTATGTTAATAATGATAGTTTAAACTTACACTGAGTAGTCTCCTCATTTTTATGACAGGTATTGTAATGCATACAAGCAAAACTTAGTAATTTTGCAGAACAGCATACTCATTACTCACCACCAAAAATGGTCATGAATCAGCCAAATAAAATAAATAGAACCACACTTATTAAGGTAAAATTGTCCATGTTTATTCTATTGATATTTTTCTTATTGTGATCGATCATTTGGGAGTGTGCATGAGTTAAGAATGGAATAGAACATAATTAAATGCATATTATTCCATTCCATCCAATACTCCCATCTTTTTATTTCCCTTCAATTTGGGTTATCTGAGATGAAATTACTTTTTTCAAATAACTCTTTTTCACTCCATTCCATTCTACTCATCATTAATAAGATCTCCTTGATCATAGTAAGGGTGGGCAAAGTAAAATGTATGTTTAGATTCTAGGCAATACAAAATGTGTGTTTATGTGTGTATGCACTCATGCATGTACGAGAGAAATCAAATTCAAACAATTGTTAGAAGAAATTATATCCAAGACAGAAGAAGTTGAAGACCTGAAGGTAAAGATTATTGATATACTAGTTTTTAAATTAAGTGCACAATGTTTCTTTATACATATGAAACATATCCCTTTTGTTTTGACATTCAAATTTTATATGCTTAGAAACAATGGTATATTTCGATATGTTCAATATATATACACACATCAGACAGGCTCTAACAAATAATTATAATAAAATAAAACTATTTGAGTCAGCCAATTGGTAGAATAAAATGGTTGGACAAACTTCGTAATTATGGCACACAATGCAAGCAGTTTGCACAGTATGGCTAGCTAGTTCAGTAAAACAAGTAACCACAGTTCACTACCATTAGTATAAGCTTTTAAGTGACACGTACTGTTTTTTACTACCCAAATCTCCATATCATTCGCTGGCATATATTTCTTCTTTCACACTCAAATTGAGGCAGTGCATACAGGCATCACAACCTGTTCAGTGGTGTCATCAGCATCATCAGAGGTACCTAAACACTACCACTATATTACATTGGCAGGTACTTGCTTCACCTCTCAACACCACCATCCTGTGTATGCTACAGTTGGCGTTCCATTTTGTTTCACTTGCAATTAACCTAAAGAAAAGAGATTAATTACAAGGGTTTCAAATTGAACTTTGATTAATAAATAATTTAATCGTTTTTTGTTTATTTGATCTCTTCCCCGACCTTAGAAGATCATAAAAAGAAATATAAAAGAAACAGAATGGAACTTGAAATAAACAAAAAAAGATTAAATTATTTATTAATCAAAGAAACTTGCAACGCCAATAAACAAAACAACAAATATAAAGAATTCTAAAAAAGAAACTTGGAACTTGAAACATAATTTACCCATAAAATTCAAAGCAAGCATAAATTTTATTCTGCCTAGCTAACTAGCTAGAGACTGCTTCATTTCTTGGTTACTGATTTTCAAGTGACAACTAGTTAATAAATCAGTAAAATCACTTTTAAACTAAAAGCCTTCTGTCGCAAGACCGTTCAAAGTGACTACTTATCTAGTATTTCAGGCAAAAAATGAAACCAAAATATAATTAATTCAATTTCAGGTCAGCAATCAGCATGAATTGAAGATATCATCTTAATTAGTTTCCCTCTCAGGTTTACATTTTTCAGTGTTACCACATGATATTGCAACAAAAACAAAACAATTTTCATATTTTTTCATGTAATGAATGGTGATTTTTCTACATATGTTATGCACGTGTGCCATACATGTATTTAGCAGTTAGCTCTAAGAGGCTACACTTTTCTAGGATAATGATTGTATAGCACCCATGAGAGGGCTTCACAACCATTCTCATGTCACTCAATCACATTTGTTTCTCCTTCCTTCATTCTCTCCATCCAATTTATTAAATAATAATGCTAATCAATTAAAATAAAACTCATACCATACAAAATGGTTAATTACCTGAGTGATTATAGTGCTTCAAGATCTTCAGTGAGCAGTTATTCGTAACATCGACAAAGTTCTGTGCTAATGGAATCTATGTTATAAATTAAGCACTGAAAAAGAAAATGTTTTCTCAACTAAAAATTAAAGGAAATAAAGTTAAAGAAAAAACTCTGAATCGAAAAGCATGTAATAACCTGTATAAGAAAGGTTGTTGCTTGAATTCCCTTCAATCACGGTAGCAAACAAACGCTTATATAGCTGCCCAAAGAGAAAGACCAAATCTTGCCATATCTAGCTGCTTAATCAACTCTCCCAAGATTTTCCTTTACCTCAAATGAAGGCTACAAACATAATGGCATTCAAGGAGACAGATCCAAGATATATGCAACAACTCATTCTGACCCTTCAAATTCAGCACTTTAAAAATCAATAAATTTAAAACCCATGACTTGCCCTTTTATGCTGGATTCTCTGAACCTAATGAGTGCGTGGAGCACAATTTGTGGACCAAAAATGAGGGCGAGAAAAGATCTTACACTGTCGACAAGGAGCAGAAGAAGGAGAGAAAGGCAAAGAGAAAAAAACAAGGGTTTCGTGAAACTTCAAATTCATCCCAAAAGGAGATTTTCCGTTAAAGTATGAATAGTGAGAATTGAGAAAGACCGTATGAAGGGCGCGCGTACCTCGAAGATCTCCATTTGGATTTCGGTTCAAAACACCATCAAGGAAAGTACCATAAAAAGTCACGCTTTCAGTATTAGAAATAAATGGAAAAGAAATAGTAGAAAAGGATCAGATTATACGGAACTTGAAACAGCAAACGATAATGATAAATACTACATGAATTAGTACTATAATAATATAATATTAATACATAGATAAGGTTGTGCACGCTTACCGCTACCAACTCGAAGAACCAGCAACCTACACACACACATAATATATATATATATATATATATATATATATATATATATATATATATTGTTTTAGTCCTATTAGTATTTATCAAACAATTAAGCATGCTTAACACAAAAGAAGGATCATGCAATATGAGTCGTTTCAAGGGCTGTAATTACATAGATCCATTGATTTGCTCGGAGAATGAGACAAGTTTGTACCATAAAGGGGACTTATTTAAAGTGAGTGTGAAAACTTAAAACAAAGAATGGAATGAAGTTAAAAGAGAGTTACACTGAGGAGGCGCTTCAAGAGTTGTTAAGTTAATGAAGAGATGAGAGGAACACACCAAAAGGAAAAAAGAATGGGAAGCTGACAGATAGAGAAGTGAGCACGCACCCGCCATTGTATGCCCTCATACAAATACCACTAGCATGTGCTCACTCTCTTCTGTCAGCCTCTCTCAATCTGGTGTGAAACCTCTCTTGGATTGATATTCAATGTTTTGTTGCATTAATTTCTTGTGAGCCTTTCTTCATCATCAACTGCAAACAATTAACCATCGATCTCTTTTCTGAATTCTGATGAATTAGAGCCAAATGTCTCAACTCTGAAACCTCATAACCTCCCATTTTTGGCAATGTGATGTCCTCAACCTAGTGATCTTCATCTATATATATGCAGCAAAACCACTCACCCCAACAAGATTAGGGTTGTTTAACTTGCTTCCTTGCTTTCTGTCTCTATCCCTCATTTCCTTTTCTCTAACCACCAACACCAAGCTTTATTTTATTTAGGAAAAAAAAAGACTTTTAAAGATTTTTTCTTTTTTTTTACTCAATTATTTTTTTTTAAAAAAGAAAGCTTTTTGACCTACTGTGCAGCTCTACAGTGTAATATGCATCTGGGTTTGATTTGATGACTTCCAACCAACACTTAATGCTCTCATAAGATGAGAAAAATGGATCGAAGGTGATAAGTGTTTCCTTTGGTGCAAATTTCCACGACTTTGTAACGTTCCTGTTGTCGAAGTGACAGGAGCGGCAAACAGGACAAAGTAGTACACGGACACCCAAATTAAACCAAAACACCCTCTCGAGTGCAAATAAACGGGCGCACAGAACATAATATAATTTTTTAAGTGAATTTGTTAAATTATTTTGTAATTTTAGAATTTTATATTATTATAAAAAACTATACATAATTTTGTTTTAACGATGAAAATTTTAAATTTTTAAAAAAAAATTTACACTTTTATATTTTATTTTTACTTAATTATAATGATATTATGTGTCAAATAAATATTATTTTTTATTATTAAAAAATAATTTATTGTAAAAAAATACAAATTTTATTTTTAAGACAGTCTCTTTACTGCATATTTACTCCAATGAAAAAAAAATTAAAAAAAAATATAAGAAACATTTTCTTCACTTAAAAAATCATTAAAAAAACTCTCATTGATGTACTAAAAACATTTACAATGGAGTACTTCAAAATTGCTTCCAATGGGATCAACTTGTATACATAATTTATTTTTACTTTTTCTAATGCAAACATCTCTAATCATTAAATCTATGCAATGGAACAACTCTCTTTAGGTGCTTCCAAGGTCCCACCAAAAAACTTATATCATTATATTTTATTATTAACTTATTTATTAATTCATAATTATCTTATTTTTAATTAAATTTTTTTAGTTTATTATTATTTTAAATATTTTTTGGCACAATAAAAAAACAAAAAAATACAATTAAATTATATTTTATTTAAAATGATAAAAATAAGTAACCTCACACAAATAATACAACATCAAAGACACTAATTAAAATAATAACTAATTTAGCTAATTATCACGTCTAAAACGTTCACAAATATGTTCCACAAGGCCCGCTTGATGAGATAAAGGTCAATATGTATGTCAGTTGTTGATACATCATTGATAGAATGTTCACTAGAGAGATTAAAATGATCATTATATGCGTCATTTTCTACAATTATGTTATATAATAAAATGCATGCATATAATGCATGCTTGATTGTATTCATCTTTGAAGCACACGCAAGGCCACGTACAATCGTGAGCTAAGATTGAAGCACACAAAATGTGTACTCCACATCCTTTTTTGTTACTTCTTGATGTTGAGCAAACAATTTTGTTCTATCACCTTGGGACCTTGGGATGGTCTTCACAAGCGTCACTCATTCTAGATAAATATCGCCTATTAGATAGTACCCCATGTTATATTGGGTTCCATTCACTGGAATTGTACAATAGGAACTTCTCTCTCCATAACTTCATTAAACATATGAGATTTGTTTAGCACATTAATGTCATTGTTTGAACCCGTAATCCCAAAATATGCATGTCAAATCCATAAGTCTTATGACACAACAACTTCAAGCACGATTATGGGTGGGGCATTACCACAACATAACTGTCATTTCCATGCTACTGGACAATTTTTTCATTTCTAATGCATATAATCAATGCTACCTACATACCTATAATACCATGTTTATCACTTATTTACAATAGGTATTGAATGTCATTATTGTTAGGTCTTATTAAGTATTTAGCTCCAAATATATTGTAGATACCCCTTACAAACTTATACAAGCATTGTAATGTGGTTTATTCAATTTGAACATAATCATCAACACTATCAGCAAGTGATCCATATGCCAATATGCAAATAGCAGTAGTGCATTTCTGCAATGGAGAAAGACCCATCCTTTCAGTTGCATAAACTCTCGCTTGAAAATATTCACCATGATTGCTAAGGGCTTGTACATTGCGAAGGAAGACATCCATTTTCATTCTAAATCTTCGTCAAAACTGTTCATTTATGTATATTGCATTGTTGGAGAAGTAATCATTGAATAATCGATCATGTCCTCCTTCACGATCTCTTTCAATGTGTTGTAGTTCACACCTCCTTCTCGTAGTAGTTGCTTATTGTTGTTGTTGTTGTTGTTGTTGTTGTAGCCTTTCCATCATCAACCTGATGTAGGGATCTTCGTAATCATCAACCTGATGTAGGGATCTTCGTACTCATCATTTATCAAATCTTCGATGAGTTCATCTTCAAGGGATGAATTACTCAAGTCCATTTTAAGCGACGCCGCAAAGTTATAAAGTTATGGAAATTTGACACAACTTTTGCACATTTAAGATGTGTGAAAATCTTCATACACGTAAGCAATATAGAGAGACCAGAATAATAACTAGTTTTTTTTTTGTAAATGAAATAACGGCTAGTTTTGTAAAATAGTTAGTTTTTTTTTTTGTAATTGAAATAACAATTAGTTTTTTTTATTGGTAACCGAAGTAACGAATAGTTTTGTATAACAACTGTATTTTTTTTTTTGTAAATGAAATAATGACTAGTTTTTTTTTTGTAACCGAAATAATGGTTAATTTCACATAAACCTTTTGTAATTAAAATTTTCTAAAATTAAGAATTATATAATTGAAACATAAATAATTAGTAAAAGTTACATCACAACAACTAACATCATTACTAAAGTCCATATTTTTCCATAATTTTCTTACACTAGGTTTGATGAAACTATAGTTGTGCATTGGTTATACCAATAGTATCCTTGTAGAGGATTTGCATGTCTAACTCTTTGTTCCTCAACTTTATCTATTTGTCTCTCGACCTGTTGTGTTCATGCTTGGCACGTGCCATATCTTCTAATGCTTTTCCTTTGATCTTGAGAAATTCTTCCATAGTTGTGAGATCAACAACACCAAAAGATTTTGCCTTTGCTTTTTTCTTTTGCAACCCTCTTTGCTACTTTTGTACCTATTGGACGATCCATGGTAGGTGATGTTGGGTAGTAACTTAATGGCGTATCCGGATTAGAAGAGGCTAAGTATGCTCAAAAAGTAGAAATCTTTGTTCTCTTACTAGATTCTTCAAAGTGTGCTAACCATTTTAGGTTGATTCCTCACTATTTCCCATATATTGTTTAATTTGAAACTTGTCTTCATATGCTTCAAATAAATCGCATGTGCATCTCACATTATGTCAATTTCAAAGCTACTCTTCTTTCTTTGACAAGCTTGTTTGTAGCACGCCGAAAATTTATGACAACTACTGTCGATCTTTTGCCATTGATCTTTTAGTTGTTTCCAACCTTTCTTCTTCAAATGTTGCTCACGATGTTCATTGTAATTATCTTCAATCTTTGTCCAAAAAGTTTTTGGGTTACCCCCACAACTGAATTCTTCGAAATATTTAGTCATGTGTCAGTGAGACATTCATCTTCCTTTGCAAAGAAGTATGATCTTTGTTGTCTTTCAGATGTTTCTTCTTCATTGACCCCAATATTATCCAACCCAACCTGGGTGAAAAATGGTGTAATGCGAGACTGTGACGCAAAGTCAGATGATGTGTTTTGTTCTCTTTCATTACATTGGTCGTCACTAATACCTATGAAAAACCCTTGATTCATGGAATAATTAATTGGTGATGATTGATACATATAAAATTGATTTGGATGAAATGGGGTGTAGGATATTGAAAATTAGCCATATTAGGATTATTTTGTGATCTAGGTAAATTTTGAAAAATTTGGATTTATGAATTGTTGAATGAATGAATGAATTTTGGATTGAATCCATTGAATGAAAACACATCAAAGAAGTTAAGAATTTTTTTAGGGTAAAAGTGAGAAATTTGAGAAGTATAGTTGTGTTTTTTTTTTAAGTATCCCTATTTATATATAATGATAAAAATAAAAAATAAACTATCCTAAATTTTAACGTTGCTAAATGGTCATAAAATTTTTAAATGGAGCACAACGGCTATTAATTTGAATTTATCTTCATTTTTTTCTTTTTTTATTAGAAAAATATTGATCGTTGCTTACTGAAGCAATCCGTGCTTCATTCTAGTCATCCATACAACACTTGCAATGGAAGGTTCTTTGGAAGTGAAGGAGTTGCTTCTCAAGCGACCGTCGCAGCTGCTCTAAGAAGGTGACACATATCTATTATACATATAGAGATTTGCACACGCGGCAGGACATAATTGGTTTTTGATGTTGACATTGCTCATCAAGTATCATACTTTATGTACCACAAGAATCTTGTATTTCCTCAATAATCTCTAAATTGTGATAAATATAAGTCTTGTTTTGGGTGGATTGAAGTAGAAATAAAAAAAATAACTATTATGGAGTGGTATGGTTGTTATATAACCTTTTTTTTAAGTATGTAGTTAAGTGTTAAATTTAAAGTGTCTATATATATATATATATATATATATATATATATATATATATAATTTGATAAAAGAGATTAATCATTGACTTTTGATAATAAAAAATTAAATTTATTAAAAAAATAGAAATAGAAGGAAATAAAAATGGTGATAAAATAAAAAATATATGGAAGCTTATATTTTTCAAATTATAATATCTTTTTATGTATCACTTTAGTATATCAATGAGAATATTAAAAGAATAATTCTTCTTGAAAAGAATAGAGATATTGTTGAAATAAATTTTATCTATTACAAGAAAGTTTTTTCATTGATACATAAAATATATTTTGTAATCAACACATTTTAAGTTGTTAACCATTTGAAATTAGTAACAAACTTTATTTGCTAAAGTCAATCTTTGGTGGTATCATATTACTCTCTCCATTATTTTTTAATTGAAATTTATGATTTTTTTCATACATATTAAATAAAATAAGTACTCCAAGACAATAATAGTAGTATTTATTAGAGGTCAATATTACTAAAATATCATTATTCTCTTTCTTAATTTTAATAAACATAGTATTAAGTATTTCAAGACATTGATATTCATTAGAAGAAAAATTTGGATGGGATGTATTAAGATTTCACTAAAATTTGAGAAGATTAATCAATAGTATGATTTTTTTAATGTTAAAACATTAATCAATTTGAAATGGAGGTACTAATATATATAAATATCAAATTATATTAATGTAACTTTGATCAATTATTATATCATTCAATTATTTTCAATTGGATAATATTTTCTTAAAATTCACTATTGGATTAAAAGTTCATTTCACTTAGATTATATATATATATATAATTTTATTTTTATCCAAAATTGTTTATATATTAAATTGACGTAATATAAAATTTTCAAAATATAAAAAAAATATGAATAGTTTGATTACTTTTTATTATTGTTCAATTTTGACAAAATTTCACACAAATAATCTTAGTAATATGTAGTATAATTAAATTGTTGGATCGATAAAAATCACATTTTATATCAAGTTATAAAATACTGTAATGATTGCTTAAGTTACACTAGTGTAATTTAATTTATCATCTATATATATATATATATATATATATATATATATATATATATAACTTAAACAATTATTACACCCATTTAATAACTTCATATAAAATATGATTTATATTAATTCAACCATTTATTATATTTATATATTACTAAGATTATTTTTTTCAAATTTAATCAAAATTGAACATCGATAAGTATATCATCAAATGATCTATATTTCAGTATATTTAGAAAAATTAATATTATGTTGATTTTAATCTATATGAATGAGATAATAAATAATTATGGATTAATATAAAATTTTGTATATGATCTATGTGAAAATAACTATCAATCCAATTGTGAATTTTAAAAAATATTATCCAATTAAAAGTTATTAAATAATGTAATAGTTGTTTAAGTTACACCAATGTAATTTGATTATTTTTCATATATATATATATATAAACTTTATGACTTTTTATCCTTTATTTGATAGAGAATAAATAAAGTTAAAAGAAAAAAAATGAAATAGATGAAAAAAAATGAACATGTTCGGTAAAGAAGATATGAGAGATGAGAGAAATGTGTGGGATCCATGAGTTATTTTCTCTGTTTATTATTATTTTCATTCATGTATTTATCTTTTCCTCGTTTTCCCCTATTTTTCTTAAATCAAATATCTTTATTTTTACTTACTTTTACATATTTTTATTTACCATTTTCTTCTCTATTCACTCAATCTCTCATTTATTTTTTTTATGTTCTACCACATGAATGCACTTTGCTGGTTGCTAAGAAATACGAGAGGGTAGAAATAGGAATGATGGAAATAATGCGTGTTATTTGATAGCATAAATAAAGTGGAGAAAATTGAAGAAATGTCAAAACCTACTATTCATTTTCACTATGCGCAATGCTAAAGCCTTCGAAATAGTTTGACCAATTTACCAACCTACCCAATTAAATTTTGACATTTGTCAACCAATTTATATCTCAAATAGTAGTTGGTTTTAACTAATAAAGTTTATTTCTTATGTCAAATTTACCCTCTCTTTCTTGAGAACATCGTCAACAACCACCAGCCTTTCCTCCTCCATCTACACTGTTGATGGCAACCAACACGCCATCCTCTTCGACTACTTTCGAGGCATCCCATCCCGCCCTAACACAGACAAGCTCCCCACCATCGTCCAAAACCTCAGCCTCGAGTACGATGAAGAGGTCCAATACATATGTATTATTATTGTGTTTAGATTCTTTGGAAAAAGAACAAGGAAACCACTATGTGCCTTTTCGGATATTCACAATAGTGAAAAGGCTAAACTGGGAAACGAAAGTTATTATAAAAGGTTAAAATGTTTGAAGAGATTAGGTTGACAAATATCACCATTTTACTGGTTCGACTATTTATTCGGCATTTGAGTTCAAAACATTTAGCATATTGTTGCGTACTCGACAAGTGTACCGATCGTTCCAAGTAATAAAATGATAAGTAGAATATCGTTCCCACGAGGATTGAGGCACTAATGTTATCACAACTAATATCTTTAAATGTGATTAATAAACATTGACAAAATTTAGTTTTGTATCTTGAATTAAAAGTAATTACAAATAAAATCTATGAAATAAGAATACTTTAAACACAATGTTATTTGGATTTATGAGAAATATGAGAAAGAATTGTAGTCAAGACACATATACCGTTTTGATCCCACCTTATTTAATTAGATTGATTACTACCTTCAATTATATTAATTATTCAGATAATGCATCTTAACATGAATAATAGTTAAAGACTAATTCCTTAATAATTTTAACCCTCTAACCCAAGTAAAAACCCTAATTCCTTAGCAATTTTCCTTCAATTAAGCATTAAGTAAGACACATCAATTCATCTACAATCATACACAATTATTCCTAAGTAATGTACTAATTGTTATTCCTCCTTTGTTAGAAATTAAAGCCCCAATATTCCTAGTATGAACCCTAATTCTTAGAACTTTATCAAAATGATCAATTTCAATAAAGATATACACTCATGCAACACAAGGTGAAATAAAATAATCTAGCATAAAAGATTCATAGAATTCAATCCAATATCAAAGGAGTTCACATTGGGTTGTGGTCTCAACTACAATGAAGAACTTAGCCAAGCATATTCATGCTGGACTTCAATAGTATGAAATACAGTTATCTAGGTTAAGAAAAAAGAAGAAGAAGTAAACTCCTTTAATCTTGATGCTAAATCCTCTTGACCTAACTTCCTTCAATCACCTCCAAAGCTCTTCCTTTGCTTTCTCTGTTCTCTTTCTCCATGTGGATCCCTAAGTATTCTCTCAAACTGTGCAACAGAAAGCAATATATTGAAATCACGTGTCGTTGGCCCTAATGGCGTCAATCATGGCGCTACTTGATAACGTCTTGGCGCTACTGGCGCCACATCTCACGCCAATCGCGTGAGATGACAATGAAAATTACCTTTTTTATGTTACTGGCACAGATGGCGCGGACCTTGACGTTGATAGCGCGAGATGACAGTGAATTTCTCCTTTTTTTAAGTCTGTGGCACGACTGATGTCAGTTCTCATGCCATTGACATGAGATGATAGTGAATATTGCCTTATTTTAGATCTTTGGCGCGAATAGCGCCAATTCCAACGCAGGTCGTGTGAGACTCTAGAGATTTCAACACCTTCTTCATTTTACTTTCTTCTCTTTTCTCCTTGATTCCTGCTACAAAAATATATATAATGAGGGATAATTTGCTTGCATATGAAATGAATCAAAACATCCCCAAATGAGTTCAAATATAGTTCAATTACAATTTAATTTAAAAAATATTATATGCTAGACGCATATCACATATCTTTCTCTTTCCCTATATATTTCATCTATTTTTACTTATCTAGCTTTTTTAATTTCTTTTTCATTTTTTAATTTTCACTTATTTCCGCTCACTTCAGAATAATGAATTTGCATATAGAAGGTAGATGGCGGTAGAGTGGGTTGGGTGAGTGGTTAAGTGGTCATTGCCTCCTTGGTGATGGTTCAAGATCTGCCCACTGGAAAAGGTAATATTGTTGACTATATATAATATGATGGTCATAATGGAGGTACGACCCAGTGTGTCGTTTGGGTGCTCAGGCTAGGACCTGCGTCACAATCACAGTACACTACACACGATCCCTTCTCTCCTTGAAATGTCTATTGTCTTCTTCTGAAATATCTTTTCTTCTTTTGATTAAATTTTTTTATAGAAAGAGGGCATAGGGTAAAGGCTGAAAAAAGTTTATCATTGGATTTTCAAGTACAATAATTTGGTCTCTTTATTATTGCCCTTTTGAATCATCAGCCACTATATATGCTTCAGTGCATGCATTTAGCTTCTGCTTAACCAATAACCATCATCTCTTCCTTGGGTCAAAGTTATCAGTTACGCTGGCTGGATGCAACAAATTAACACCCCATAGAAAAACAACAAAAATGAACGGAACTTCTTCAACTTGAGCTGCAGGTTCCAGGATAGGTTTGTCTCAAACCATGAATTGAATTCCTTTCTGTGCATAGTGGTACATATATATTTGACCTATGTCCAAATTACAAAGCGGTAGCTACTTTCTAGGATGTAATTTCCCTTGAAATCAACTATGGTCTGGATTAATATAATTGCTTGCTTATGCACAAACATAACACGTACGTAGCTTTTGCCCACAACCAATTCATAAATGACAGAACATTAAACAGAATCTCGACACCATAAGAGTACAAAATAATACAACAACAAAAAAAAAATCAATATGCTGGCTTTGATGATAGGTTCAACTATTTATCTTAACTTCAATATATTTTAACTCGTCTATACTCTATATATCCGCATAACTCAGCTCCGTGCTATCCTTGGATTGTAGCAGGTCAAAAACATTAAAACAAGGCAGCATTTGTGATGGTATTTTTCTTATTCATTTGTTTCAGTCTTTAAAATTATAATTTAAACCTAAATTTCATCAAATTTGTTTAATTCTTACTCTCATTAATAATACCTCGCCTCTCACCCCATCCACTTAAAAAATATATATTTTTTCATTTTTATTATTATTTATGTAAGTTGATCCATCAATCCTCATAAAATAAAATAAAATAATTTTTTTTATATAAAAAAAGTCAACCTATTCCACCCTTATTTTGCAGCTAGTGGGGAACGGAAGAGTCAACCCACTATACTAGCTTTACATCAGAGCAATTTCTATCTCATTCAAAATATGGAGTATGAATAGACATTGAACAACCTTTTATGTCAGCAATAAACTCCAGCAACAAATGCAACTTACATTACTTTTGGCTTTATTATTAGGAGATATATAAAATTGGTTAGGTAACTTAAAAAAAAGGAAAAGTTGTTTGTTATTTTTTTAACAAAATTAATAATTAATATTTATTGATAAAAAAAACTTTTTGCTTTATTATTTGTTTTTCGTTTACAGTCACCGACTACCATTATCCTGTCCACTAATTCATCTCTGGAAGTCCCCGTTAAGTCAACTTATAGAATAATCCATGGCGTCAACTTGCTTACATATTATAATTAATGACTCACTGCAGTAAGAAAATACCTCACACCCCATTGACAAATTTGCTTCATTCGTCTATTGTGCACCACTTCACTTGGGTCTTCAATTGGGATCCAAGCGTCGAGTCTTTGACATTTTTGATTGCTGCACCAATATGGCAGACATGCCCTCTATGGAAGGAAACAAACCCTTTTTGAGAAATGCATGTTGAATATTGGTGGAGGACTAGAGAGATATCTGGGTACAATGTACTACAAAATAAAATATATATTATAAGCCAATTATTAACAACAACGTACGCCCACGCCCCATCTCTTACATACCCCATAAATAATAATATGAAATTGTATTCGTTAAATTTTTTATAATAATTTTTTATATTATAAATAGAGAAAAGATAGAAATATGAGATAAAATTATTTAATATGCGACAGAAAGAGATAAAAAATAATATGATAAAATAAATTATAAATAAAATTTAATTAGAACTTATTGTCATTCGGTTATTTGCCTTTGCAAAGATGTCTCCTACTAAACACATGGTCTAATGTCTTCCAATACCTCCCAACTAACTTTGCTTCATTTACAAAAGTTGTGAATTAAGAGGAGAGAGTTGTTATCCTTGTGTCAATTAGATATATTATTATTATTATTTAATTATAAACTGTTATGTATGATGAGATTACTATTTATCATAATAATGATTTAAAATCCATATCTGGTGTTATTTTTAATTAATTAACTATATGAAAAATTACAGTAAAAAAGTATGAACATTAAACTCATAAATTAAAAATATGGAAAAATAATACATGCCCTAACAATATAAAATTTATTTATATTATCATTTAATCACAAATAAATATATACAATAAAATTTGTTAATTTTTAAAGTAAATTTTTTACTGAAACTTTAAAATAAATATCTTAAAAGTTATGCAAATTTTAATTGATTAACAGTGAAAGGTTTTTTTTATAACAACGTTATATATGGAATTAAACTCATTATTACTATTCATAAGTAATTATGTTTCCTGACAAAAAAAGTAATTATGTTCGTATAGTGTATGGTTTTTTATACTGATTTTTGCTGCCCATATAATGATAATGTATTTATGTTCGTACATTATCCAGATCACGCACACAATAAGGTGCTATTGCTGTTTCTTAATTCTTTGCATGTCACTGAATTGATATATTGTTTATTATGGAATGGCCGGGCTGGATGGGATGGTTCTTCAATGGGTTTATAGCCACATATTAATCACAGTGGATGGAGAGGGCTGAGTGCAAGCTCCACACAAAAATTGAAGAGACAAAGTTATAAACATGTTTGCTGTGAAGTCAACCCCCAGTTTTAAATTTAAAAATATATATTATGTTGATTTTAATTTATATAAATAAAATATTAAATAATTTTTCATTATTATAAAATTTGGAAGATATGATTTATATAAAACATTTTCAATTTAACATAAATTTTGAAAGAAAAATATCTAATGAAAATTTATGAAATGACGTAATAATTGGTATAAGTTATTTTAGAAATCGTTGATATAAGTTATTTCAGGATTATTTGATCTCTTCACATGTATATTTATCAAACGAAGATTTTTGCTGTTGTGAAAAACAAAAATTATAATTAGGTCACTAAATTATATTTGAATGATGAAGATTACAAATAAATTTACATAAAATTTTCTAAATAAACATATAATCACTAACTTTTGATCTTGATCATTTATATAATGTGGGGTCTAACCAAATATTCGATGGTATTGGAAATATACAATCTATGTAACGGTAAGTGCCAAATTTGAAAATGGTGCGATAAATGTAAGTTGAATAATCTCCAACTTTCAACTGCATATCTTTTATGCATTGGAAAATTACCATTTTGCCAATTGTAATGGGTGAAATCCCTCTTTATTAAAGGAAGAAAACAAATAGAAAGTGCAATCAATAATTGAGAGGCTATCCTCACATTTTGGGAGAAATTGTGAGACAAAAATAGGGAAAGAGTCTCTTCGAGAGAAAATAGGGAGTAAATTTCTGAGAGTTGTATTCATAAAGTGAAGATACATTATTGTTGTAGTGGAAGTTTTAAGTGGGTTACGAGTTATGTGATTTTTTTATTACTCTAAATGAAAATATTTTCTAAGCTAAAAAGTAAGAATGACGACTACAAATGGGGAGGCTAGCGATGACGACTACTTGCGACAGTGGCAACATCCTTCCAGGAACAGTAGAGGCACAAACACATTTATGGGAAGGGGTGAGCAGAATGAGAGTGGTGGGGAGTGTGAGGATACGTGGGGTGGGGTCACTGAGGCCGAACTAGGGGGTTAGGTGGTCCACTGTCCTTTCCTAAAAAAATTAATAAAAAAATGAAAATGAAAAAAAAGAAAAAATATTTAAAAAAAGGGAAAAGTGGAAAAAAAAATAAAGAAAACTTAATAAAAAAAGAAATAAAAAGAAAAAATATTAAAATAATAAAAATAAAAGAAAACATAAAAGATGAAAAAAATATATTAAAAAATAAAAGAAAATGTAATAAAAATAAATTGAGAAAAAGAGATAACAAAAAAAGGAAATGATGATGATAAAACGGAAAAAAAAATAAAAAGGAAAAAAATAAAGAGGAAGAGAGAGAAATAACACTATAAAAGGGAGAGGTCTAGACATAAAGGAGAAAAAGGAAACACAAATCCCAAGAGTACAAAAAGAATAAAAAAAATTGTTTCATTTGGTAAACTAATGAAAGATAATAGTTTCAGTGAAAAAACACTTTTGATTTTGTCATCATATTACACCTTATGAAGGAAATTATGGGTATTACTAAAGTCCTTTGTCAAGCTTTGCAACGAAAGTCTCAAGATATTTCAAATGTTTTACATTTGGTTTCAACTACAAAAGAGTTACTTCAAAAATAAAAAAAACAGGTTGAGATGCTTTCTTGGTTCATGTTCAAGAATTTTGTATAAAATATGACATTGACATTCCAGATATGAGTGCAAAATATGTTGGAAGGAGAGGTCGTGCTCGAAATGAACAAGGTGATTTTTCTACTGAAAAATTTTATAGGGTAAATATCTTCTGTGCTACAATTGATTATCAATTACAAGAATTAAATAATTGAATTACTTGCTTTGAGCATGACTTTAGATCCAAGAAATAAGTACAAGTCATTTAATAGTGATAATATTTGCAAACTTGTTGATAAATTTTATTCTAGAGATTTCATAGAACAGAAAAAATTGCATTTGAAGATAGAGTTACAATATTTTGAACTTGACATTCCTAAACATCCAGAATTGATTAATTTATCAACTACATTTGAATTATGTTAAGGGCTAGCAAGAACTGGAAAGTCCATCATTTACCCTCTTATTGATAGAGTAATTAGACTTGTACTCACCCTTCTAATTTCTATAGCAACTACTGAAAGATCTTTATCAACTATGAAGATAATCAAGATCAGACTTCGAAATAGAATGGAAGACCAATTTCTTGATGATTCTTTGATTACATACATTAAAAAAGAAATTGTTTTGAGTTTTATCACGAATTCAATTAGATGATTTTAACAATATGAAAACACATAAAGTAAGAGTTAAGTGAAGTAATTTTAATTTCTGTAATAGTTTTTTTTATATTAGGTTTGTATTGTCTTCGGAGTACTTTTATTTATAATATAATTTTTTTATATTCGTCCCCTCTCAATAAAATTTCTGCCTCCACCACTGGGTGGGGTGAGCGAGGGGAAAGGGTCAGGGGCAGTTTAGAAATTTTGAAATTGTTTTAAAAAAGGGTGGACTGAACTTAGCATAAAGGGTTTCAAAATAAGAAGACCCCATTAACTTTTGGGCTAAAAATGATTTCTCAGAATGATAAAGCCTAGCCTAGCCCAGTCCAGTTTTTGATTTGTCCATACATGCTGAATTGCAACACAGGTTTGCGTTTCTTCTCTATTCTCTCTTGCTTCACAAATTCACATGGCTCTGGAAGCTTACCCAGCAGCAAACCCTGACAAAATCCACACAGATGTCCTCACCAAAGCTAGGGATTCTTGTTACAATGTCTCTCTCTATTCTCCTTCTAATGCAAATATTTTTTTTGGTGTGATTTATGCTTTCTCTCTCATTTTCATATATTGAATTGTTGATTGGTTTTTAAACAAGGCTCGTGATGCTTTCTATGCCTGCCTGGAGAAGGAATCTGACAAGAAGCCCACAGAGATTGCATCTGTGGGCTTGCTATACCCAGTAGAATGCAAACAGTGCAGGAATGAATATGTCAAACAGTGTCGATCTTCTTGGGTAACATAACATAAGTACATAACCCCTTCTTCAATTTTGATGTTGTGTTGGTAAAAATCGATGCTTTTCTTAATTGTGTGTGTTAATATTGTTCCAGGTGAAACATTTCGATAGGCAATACTGCCAGAACAATAGGGTTCAGAGACTTTTGGATGACAAAGGGTCCAGGAGAGGTCCGTTGACGCTCCCACAGCTTTACACTTTCAAACCCATTGCTTGAATTTTTATCCGCAATTCATGTAGAAAATACTAGTAATAATGGGTCATACTGATTTCCCTGATCGCTTATGCATGATTCTTTGGCTGTTGTACATTCTCTGTGTTGTCTACTTTGAGTTCTTACTAGTTACTATTTGATGTTGGGTTGAATTTATTATATCACACAGCAATTAGAATAAATATCTGTCTCTAGGAGTTACAAGTTGTGGTGCCATGTGCACTTGAGTGGAGAATACTTTCATTAGGTTGAGCTTATTCATGTTGGCAGGGGTGTAAACTATAAGGATCTTCTTGGCCTGGCCCCTGTTGAAGATGGTAGATCACATCATGGTATTTCTTTGGGTGGATGTGAATGTGGGATACCAGCTCTTATCTAAGTCAGTTGCAAAAATAAGTTCTAGTGTTTTCAATGTTTTCCAGTATTTTCTTTTCAGTTCTTGTGGGATGCTCTAGCTCTTGGTTTTGACTATTCGTAATGTAATTGTACACGCTTTGAGAATTTTATAGTTCCCTCCACTTGGCATTGTTTGTGTTGTAAAAGCTTGTGGCTATTGAGTATTGAACATTGGGTATCTATGCATTAGTCAGAACTCAAAGGAAAAGATGAAATGGCGCACATCAGGTTTAGTATTTTAGCAGCATAGTTCAAAGTCACTTCTTGCTTTAACTAACATACACTTTAAATGGTAAATGGTGCCCCTAGGGATCCTTTTGAGGCTTTTGTACTTTGGTGGTTCATATGAACGCATTAGTTGTGTGTGTGTGTTTATGGTTTTGATAAAAAAATTTGTTAGTATTTAATAAAAAGGAGGCAGTGTTGAATTTGAAAATAAGAATATATGGATTAATTAGTTTTTCAGGATTTCTAGTCTTGCATTTTCATCTCTCCTTTCTTCATAATTTCTGTTTATAAAAATGTCATATATGACAAAACTGATCAATCCACGTCGTTAAGATGAATATATGGTCATATAAGAAAGGATAAAATAAGTAATGACTATATATGAAAAAAGATTGGTATAACACCTATTGAAGAAAAAATGACCGAAAATGATTAAAGTGGTTTGTATACATACAAAGAAGGCAACAAGAAATGTCATTTGAATAATAGATTCCATGATTTTTAGTCCTATGAAAAGGATAAGAGTGTGACTAAAAATGACATTAAAAAATATCATTGAGATTTTCAGCTAAATAATGTTCTTGAAACTTTGATTTTTGACCGTATCAAGTATCAAATGACGTCATGTGATCTATGTATCTGATCTTATCTAGTCTTTGAAGGCTTTGTTGTTGTTAGGTTGAAAAAAATTATTTGTGATTGAGAATGATATTTTAAAATTAGGTTCACAAGAATTGATACTTTTAATGGTGAAAATAGATTATCTTGAAGTGTAAATATAGATATGTAATATTTAAGTAGTAAACTAATATAAAATCAAGGTGGCTAAAATTTTAAATTAAAATTAAATGATCATATACTATAAGAAGAAAAATCAAGAATGAAAGACTAAATAATAATACATAAGCAATCCTCAAATTAACATCGGCTTATTTGACTAAATATTTTGTGGAAGAAATTTATAAAATAAAAAATTGAAACAATCAGTTCCAACTAGTTCTTTGTCACCCATTTACACAGTTTTAGATAGGCTACCCACCGTATATTTTTCATCAATTTTCATTAGTCAGCCTAATAGGTTAAATGGATGACACACTGGCTGGTTCACTGATTTTCATTAATTCAACATGATTAGAATTTAGAACTAAGGTCATCTGGTTAGTACTACTTAACCTTTAAAATGTTAAATTTAGAGAGCTTGTTAGTTTATGTAGAATTTTGGATATGGTCTATTAAACTAAAATCTAGTGAATCTAAAGTGAAGTGAGAAAGAGCTTTGAGAAAAATAAAGTAATTTTTTTTTATACTTTGTTTTTTGTCTTAGTTAAAAAATTAAATTAGGAAAAAAGCAGTATAAATTTTAATTTTAATAGAATGAGTGTATTATAAGAGGACTGAAAATTTCCAAACAATACTCAATTGTTGCAATGCAACTAACTGTTGAGAATGAGCAAAGTGTCTTTTATATTGTAATTTAATCATAAATTATTCTTTAAATTATTTTAAGATAATTATTTGAAAAATTAACAAATTTATCATACATGACTGGACCATGATTGAATAAGTGTATAAAAATTTTACATTATAATTGTATAGCCTTTTTTCTCATAAAAAAATACTAATTAATAAATCTAATAATATATGTCATGATTGATTTTTACTATTTTTTTAATAATATTTGTTATCACTAATTACAATCTAATCCAAAGAGATATGTATATTAATTAATAGATATAATAATTATAACATTTCTATGACTTTTTTATCAGTTGTTATTATCTTGGCTAATTATGTTTTGTGTATTATTATAAGTCTCATTTATCTCATTATTAAAAGTAATTATTATTAAGATTATATTATATATACTTGTTATAAATTTTGATGATTTTTAGTTATTATTATATTTAATGATTTTTTTAAAATTGTGAGATTGAGATTATTGTCTATTTAATTATTATTGTGATTGTAAGACCAATTTTTTTTCCAAAACTTGAAACAAAAATTAGTATGAATCATAAATACACGTGTTTCCCTTCTTATATTACTTGAATAAAAATCAATTTTAGTTTTATGTGTAAAAATAATAAGTTTATAAAACTAAGGGTTTATTAAATATTTATTTGTTAGAAGTTAAATATTTAAGTAATTAATCAAGGTAGTGTTTGGTTGATTTACACTTAATCATATTTGAGATGAAAATTTTAAAAATTGATATAAGTCACATTTACCTTTTACTTTGATTGAAATATTTCATTTTTTTATTATTTTAATTCATTGTCACATCTCTTTCAATGTTTTAAATCAAACCACCCTGAAATAATAAATAAATAAATAAAAATCAACCCCCTTCAGGTATTTCCTGGATCTGTCCTTGGTTGTATTAGTTACAACTAGAGTTTTGATATAACGTGTTGTTTTCATCTATATAACAATGAAAAATAATGTTCTGATGTAGATTCGAACAAAGATGCAAGGATTTATATATATATATAGAAAAGTGAAACAAGCAAATAGTAATCCAACAATTATATATGAACTGTTAATATTAAACTTGTTTAAAATTACATGACTATCTAAAAAAATAGTTAGGTCATCATAAAAAAGTCCCAACATTCTTTGGTTTAAAACTTTGGCATAGAAAACATGGAGGTAGATTGGATGATATCTGGTTAGTATATCTATTTCTTATTGAAAGAAAAAATAATTTTAATTAAAGAAAAATTTTAGCTAGTTCTCTAGAGACTAGAGTGTGTTGGTCAAGAAATTAAAAGGTGGATTTTTTTTTATGGAAAAAATACTAAACACGTAATCTTTATCATGCAATTCCACTGTCATTGTTAATAATAAAATATTTATTAAATCCTTAACTGCTACTATCTTTAGGATATTCTTTAATAAGACTATTTATGAAAATTCACCATAATTAACTGTAAAAATCATTAATTGTATTTGATAAAAAAAAACATTAATTACTCAAACATATAATAAAAGGATTTGTGTAACGTGCAATCCACTCTCGAATTATTAAATTACCAGATTATTTATTAAGGTCCGTGTTTCCCACGCTAATCAAACTTGATGCCATTATTCTTCTGGACTCGAATGGTTAGTTGTTGCCCACTAAGTCCAGTTTGTTTTGGTCATACTTATGTATGATTATCTACCAACTGGTTATTGGTGTTTTGAGTTTTCTTCGTCAAACCCTTCGTGACTGTAAAAAACTAAAAAGTAATCCGGTCATGAACTTTATTGCTAAGAAAATATTATGCAATAACTTTAAAATTTAATTAATATACTGTTAGTGTTTTTATTATTCAATCTCATGCTGACATATTATTTACAAAATTTGTTAAATTCATTTTATAAAATGACTATATATTTATTCGATGCAAGCATGAAACTTTTTATATTGAAAATGCATTAAAAGTGAGCTCACTGATTTATGCATAAGCTAATAAGAAAACATAAAAAATAGAAGTCGATGATGCAGATATCTTATTTGAGATGTCAAAGGCCTTCAACACATTGATGTATTTTGATTGCATGTAGTGGAAATTTTCAAGAGACGAGCCTCAAAATTTGTCTTCTTTTTTAAAATTTGGCATATGTCACTTTCGCTTAGCTGTGTTTAAATTAAATTGATTGGAAAATTTAAAATAGAATAAAATGAAGTGTAATAAATATTATTAAAAATTTCATTAAAAAGGTAATGTTGATTAATATTTGTTGATATTTTTTTAATGAAAATTAAAATATTAATATAAATATTACAAGTTTATATTTACAGAATAATACATATTGCTAACATGCATACTATTTTGTTAGTGTATAGAATTGTTATATACTACCAAGACATTAAATATTACAATCATATATTATTAGTATAGTCTATAGACTCATAATGTGTATATTGACAGTTTAATTTCTATAAGATATGAATTATTTTTAATAATATTTTTGTTAGTTAATATATAACATTCTGTAGTGAAAATAATGTCAAGTTTTATTATTTTTTTAAATGCAATCAAGTATTATTATTTTAGTTATTTGAATAAATGAAATATGATAGAATATATTTCATTTCAGTTCGCTTTTCTTCTAATTTAGAAGATCATTTTTTTTCACCACACAAATATCCAATTAATTGTTAGCATCTTTATTTCATTACCTTCAGTATTCAAGCAATTTTTTTGTGTTGCCTCATATCCTAATTGTTGCATTATGCGCTTGTTATTAATATTTTTATTCCAATCAATTTTATTCAGTAAAAAATTATTATTATTTTTATTTTCAAAACACGGGGAACTGGAACAACATTAAACTAAAAATAAATAAATATGTGTTTGATTTTACGTTAAAGAATGAATTTCAAGTTTATAATTGATTTGAAATCAATTTTACATTATATTGATGAAGATTTTCAGAATCAATTTTAAGTTAAAATAATTTTAATTTTAAGTGACTTTTATGTTGGATAAAAAATTTGTACTCTAATCTTACTTCTAACTTGATTTCATAATAAAAACATTTAAATATAAAAAATTATACTCTAATCTTACTCTAATCAATTTTACTTGAGTTTTTTTATATTTTTCATTGAAGACAATACGAGAGTCATTTTACTTGATACTTGAGTAGTTGAGTTAAGTGAGACCTAGCGGTAATACAAACTTCGCTTTATTGAGAAAAAATAAATAAAGGCCATCACTTTAACATACCTCGAAAGCTATTAAATTGAATGACGATAATCAATTTTAACTTTATAATGTTATATAAATAAAAATTATTCAAACTTTTGTCACTAATTTAATTAATAAAAAGTATGATAATTCGTTAATAATTGATACAAAACCTAATTCGTGACGTGGCCACGTTTTGATTCACTTTCTTTCCAAAAACCCAAACATCAAAATCCCACGCCCAAAAACACGAAGAATAGCTTTCGATTATGTTAAAAATATATAAAATGTACATAAAAAAATCCATCCTCCATTACATAACGTTGAAATATAACAAAGTAATCAATTAAATCTGCCAATCCTTTTGTAAAAAAGAAGTTCGTTTGTTCCATGATTATTCTCTAATTATTAAATTACAGTAAGACGTTGACTCTAATAAAATTATAGAATAACGCCTACAAAATTAGTTAAAGGTAAACAGAAAAAAAAGGAAAAAAAGATTTATTACTATATATACAATACTACTATATTTTTAGATGGGAGAAAAGAAAAGAAAAAATAATTTAACGATTAAAGATTTTTTATTTTTTAACGATTTTTTTTTCAATTAAATAATATAAAACATTAGATTGTTTTCTTTCTCTTAATCAAAAGATAAGGCAAATGTTGGACTGTCGACCGGGATAATAAAGAAAAAGTAACATAAAATGTAAAAAGAAATAACAAAACTCGTTGCGAAAATAAATAAAGTAAAAAAGAAAAGAAAGGAAAAGACAAAAAAAAAAACAGAATTGAGATAGAGGAATGGGAAACTCGGAAATTTGTGATTGGATTGGTTGAAGCATGAAAGTTAGCGTCTGCAAAAGTCAAGACAAATACGACGTCGTGTCGTGAAGCCACCCATTCCTAGACTTTAGCAAAATCCACGTCACTTGCTATGTTCAGGTTCTTCATTGACGGCAAAAAGTAGTGAACTTAACGGCGTGATAATCAGGACTCGGAAACGGAGGCCGCGTCTTTGACGACGGCGTTAGCCACAGTAGCAGTTGCAGACTGCACAGTGAGCGCGGACATTGCGGGAGGGGAGGGCCCATCACCGTTGATGAAGGGATTCCTTGGGTGACACGTGGCTTTCGAGATTGCGCTGGCGAGCGAAATAGGCATCAGGCAGAGACCCTTGCCCTGCAAGTACTGCATGGCGGAACCCATGTCTTCCTCCATGAGCTTCGCCACCTGTTGCTCCGTCATGCCGAGGCTGTCGTCTGAATTGGTGCGTTTGGCTTGGATGGAGTCACCGCCACCCTGCAATGCAAAACAGAACAAACACCATGTCATTGTGACAGCGTTAGAAGAGAGAGAGGAATCTGAGAAAGTGGCCACGCGTGCTGCTTTTGGATTGTCGTTTTGTGCTCATTGAGAATTTCGGAATTGATTGATGGATCGATAACAAGCCAAAGACAACAAAAAAGTAGGTGTGACCGTGCCAGAAAACTAGACTAGACTACTCTCTCCGACAATCTTTGATGGGTGCTGCGCCCTTCTATTTCTTCTTATGGAACTCCCAACATGTTTTTATTTTTATTTTTATTATTATCTTCTTCAATTTCTTGTCTCCTCTTTTTTCTTCGGATGGGCAAATCTTTCTCATAAATGAAGAACGCAAAAAAAAAAAAAAAAAATTCTTTGACAATTCCCTGATTCACAAAGAGGAATATTTAGGGGGAGAATAAAATTATTTTGAAATCTTGCATTTAAAATTTTTCCT
This sequence comes from Glycine latifolia, assembly GCA_013407115.1. Taxonomy (NCBI): domain Eukaryota; kingdom Viridiplantae; phylum Streptophyta; class Magnoliopsida; order Fabales; family Fabaceae; genus Glycine; species Glycine latifolia. Next base: position 6,570,037 of record CM023957.1, read on the forward strand.
CAATGCAGGGTTTTCTTTTTGAAAAATAAAGAAGCGATGAGGGGGAAAAAACCCTCGCCATTTAGCATTGTTATCGTTTTTTCTTTTGCTAAGTTGTTGAAATGATCATATCATGGTATTGAAGTCGAAAAATATTGTGTAATATACCTCAGCAACAAGGGGTGCCACAGCTGCTGCACCGCCCAATCTGCTCATGCTTAAAACCTGTAATCAATTTATGCAGGCAACAAAATTAATTTAAAAAACAGAAGGCAGCCATAGCAACTGGATTTTATGATCAGAGTTCCATACCTAAATTCCAGTTGTTTAACTATGAATAATGAATTTGCGAAAATAAATGAATTACTTATTGCTTGCGAGAAATATGATATCAAATCACGAAATCGTTCATCGGTTTCAAATAATTATTGTTTAAGATTCTACACATATGTAGTATTATTAAACTAGTAATATCATATTCTACTTATGTATAGATTCCTTCAAAAAAAATTCTAGTTATGTTTAGATATTGTTTTAAAACTTTGACCATCTAAATTTTGCTGGATGAACAGTTTCTTCACAGTAACTCACGGAACATCCAGCGAACTTTAATTTGTAAAGTTGTATATATACTTTTCATTAAAAAACATTAATAATCTAATTAATTTATCGTTTTATTTTATCAACTTTCTTGTTTCCATCAATTGAAATATATCAAGAGACAAAGAAAAATAAATATACTACTAATTCATTGAAATAACAATTAAAAAAAATAAGGAAATAGAAATATGACAAAAAAATTGAAAATTATTTTTAATAAAAATACATATTATCACATGAAATTATTATGATACTAGTACTTCTTTTTATTCATAATTTTTTATTTATTAAAAGAAATTGTAGAAACAAAGGGGAATGATCACCTTGACTTGGAGCTGTAGGAACTTCACATAATCGATGATCTCATCCAGCATGGAGGCCTTGTCAGTCTGTCAATCCACGAGCCAACCCAATGAACACATTTTAACATATTTTTTATTTTAATTTTATATTTTTTAATACTAAGAGAGAGAGATATTGAGTAAGATGGTTCATATGATAAAAAAAAATCAGAGAAAGGATTGTACTATAAAGAGATAGTGCATGACTAATATACTCTTTTTTACTAAGGATTGATCCAATACAATTTGTATTGTGCAATGGTCCATAGTAGTACAATATTATGTGTTGTGCCTAATCTGTCCCCTCAGTTTTCTTCACAGATAAGAACAATTCTACAAATCGCACTTGTTTGAAGGACCAAATTAACCTTTAGTGGTTTCCAGCTTCATATTTCAGGTACGCACGAAAGATATAATGGGAATGATGTACGAGGGTGTTGCCGCTACACTACATACCAAAACTACTGCGTTGGAAAGTGCATTATTTATTAATGACCGATGATCGAGTTTTGAAATTTGAATAATAGTCATAAGTTTTATTTTAAAATTACACAATACTAATAGTAATATTAAGATTAGTATAATGAACCAAAGACAACATAATTGAGTATCCATTGATTGTTTACCTTGTTGGCATTAGGAACAAGTTCTTGTAGGGCCTTCATTCGCTCTGCGATTCTCTCCCTCCGTAACTGCCACACAACAATATTCCAGATCAACTTAATAACAAGAAACGTAAAAAGATAGAAAAGAAAAAAAAAACAAAGCGATTCTGTCCTATTACGACGTTTCCACTTATTTATCTTCTTATAAGTTAACAAAAATGAAAAGAGAATTGTGTCAGCAACGGACGATCGCATTGTCTCTGAAAAAATGTACATATAGAAAAGTATGTCGTTACAAGGAATAAGACACTTGAAATTACTGATGGGCCAAACACGATTTTACGAAGTGAGAAAGAGAAACGTACCCTTTCGGCGATGCTGTGTGGGTCCGTGGCTTGTCCTCTCCTGGCTCTAACCCTCTGCTTCGGCTGACCCGAACCGCCACCGTTAGCCGGAGCCGAAGGTCCAAAACTCTGCCCCTTGAATTTCAATAAATCAAAATCACAAGATTCACACCATAACAATTAGTATTTTTTTAAAAATAATTAATAGAAAAGAACCCGAACCTGAGGCGGAGGGTGTTGTTGAAAATGGTGTTTTTGATTATTGGGTTGAGGAGATCCAGAGAAGCCGTTGTAGAGAGCTTGAACGGAAGCAGGCTCACCGTTCTGCGAAATGAAAAAAGGAAGTGTGAAATTACGTAAATGCCATAAAAAAGTATATTATATATATGAGTATTGTGGTGTGGAGGTAAAGTAACTGACGGGAGTGAGAGATTTGAAGGAGGGGGCGTCAACGACGTCGTTTAGCGCGGAGGAGTCAAAGGGCATGTGGAGGAGTTGGGAATTGGCGGCAGAGGAGGCGGAGGAGGAGGAGGAGGAGGTGGAGAGGAGGAGGTGGTGGTGGAGCATGAGGGCGGAGGCCTTGTCGTTGTCGGTGGTGATATGGTGGTTGCGAAACTTGGAGGCCAAGTTGGAGTGTTGGAGGTCGTAGGGCAAAACGAGGTTATTATCGGGTGTGGTTTGGTGGAGGGTCCAGGAAGAAGAAGGGAGGTTGGAGAGCATTTGCTTGAGGAAATCGTCGTTGGAAGTGGTGTCGAAGTGGATCTGCGGCTGATTAATACTACTACTATTGTTGTTGAAGAGAGAGTTAGTAGTGTTAGGGCCTTGCATTTCTCTGCTACAAGGTTGCATGAGATGTGATAACACCAGTGCAAGAGAAGAGAGCTTTGCGTTTTAATATCAGCTCGCTCTATATGCTTGCTTTTCTATTCTTTTCTAAAATACCTCAACATTAAGGTATGCTACTACTTTATGCTTTAACTCTTCTTCTCATTTTTTATTCTATATTTTTTTCAGTTTTTTTCTTCCTTCCGCAAAAGTCCAAAAAACCGTCCCATCTTCCCCACGAGGTTCTCACACCTTGATTTACTCATGCCAAGTGTATCGCTTCAGTTGCGATTACGGATTTCGGACTAGGGACTCAAGTTTTGAAAGGAAAAAAAGAAATCTGTAATTTTTGTTGTTGTTAATTTTGAATTTTTATAATTTTCTTCAAAGATAATATTTTAATGAATAATCAATATAATATTATAAGAGAAATTTTATTATATTTGATGGTAAAAATAAATAATAATAATTTTTAAACTATAAAAAAACTCCAAAATTAGTTCATATGCTATATCTTTTTTAATTTTTCTATGTTCAATATATTTTTTTCCTTTAAATATAAGTTTTTTTCTCTAAATATAAAATGATATTTTTAGTCCCTGTCATCTTTAAAAAAATATTTTAGTCCTTTTTTCCAAACGTTATATATTAAGATAAATACTTTGAAAGAAAAACACACATATGATGAGATGTTTGATAATATATAAAAATACAAAACCAAAGTAAATTGTTACATAAAAAACTTGTTATCCCAATGATCATAAGGTGATGTCAATAAAATTCAAATCGTTTCATAGTGTATCAACTTCTCTCTAATATTACTTAAATTTGCAAATTAATAAAATCCTATTCTACTTTTGTACCATGACCGAAACCCACACATTGAGAAAGTTAAATATCTATATCATCTTGCTGATAGATCTTAATATCTCGTCATACAGATGAGAAGAAGAATAACGCCTCATTGATTATATTCTTAGTTCGATCTTTGGGAATTGAAGAGTGTAAAAGATGGTGACTATACTTTATGTCGCTAAATGCTGGGACAATGATTGAACGAAACTAAATGGGTACACCTTATTATTCTTAATCTTAAGGGAGACAATAGAAACTCAAAAACATACATAATGTTGATATGTTGCGTATAGAAGAAATCGGGGGATGAAATTTTGCTTAGACTAGACAAATGAATAAAGCTTTATTAAAGCTAGCTTGGTAACGGCAAAAGATGTAGGTATATGTCCTTGTTCTGTAGCAATCAAATCCCCAAATCCCTTCAGGTGATAGGACTCTCTTTACACCTCAATCTCCACTTATTATGCCATGGAAATCTCCTAAACCATTTGGAAACCTTTTGATATTTATTGAGTTTTGTTTTTAATTTTAATCATTCAAAGGGTACTTTCTAATTATTAATAGTCATAACTAGAGAGTTGGAGATCTTTTTAATCTGTTCTTTAAGCTATACCTGTATTGAGATGTTATCCTAATAAACTACTAGGCCAACCCTTGGAATTTTGTTACATTTGAAAATTACAATGTTAATAAAGATTAGGACTTTAATTGTTGACCTAATATTAGTATATTACAAAATTAAGAGTATAAAATATGAAATAATCAATTAGTGAGGACACACATCTTAAATTTTATTTTCTACACGTGTCTTAAATAATCAAGTTTATATTTTCAGTCTTTTCTTCAGCAGTACAAAACAAGTGTTATACTTTCAATAATTTTAAAAACTGATATTGAATTCGCGTGTTTTAATCACACTTTATTTTTGTTATCTTTAATTATTTATATAAATATTAGTTACTAATTATTAATTTTTGTCAGTGAAAGAATTCAAACCTACAACATCTCCCTTTCTACTTCCTTCCCCACTAAGGGTGAGTTTGATTGTGTGAAAGAAAAAAATTAGAAGAGAAATGTGAAGAAATATTTAAATTAAAGCAAAAAGAAATAGGTGTGTGACTCACAAAATTTTAATTTTCTTTTTCTTTTTCTTCACTGTCAAATACATCCTAAGTCAATTTTATATCTACCTTCAATTATTTATGTATGCATGTGTATATTACATAATTGTTAATATTTATAATTAAATTAATCTATTTTAAAATAATGATTGATTGTTTCATCAAATAATTTAAACGAAAAACCTAGATTTACAAATACTAAATACAGTTTGTTTTAATAATTTTCTTAATTAAAATTAATATGCGCCGAAGTTAATTTGTGCTTGTTTATAATTATTCTATATATATGTATTGGGTTCAATCCCGGCCCATAATACCTAGAAAGTCTGTTTTCTTATTCATCCAAATTGTTTTTGTTGCGATATTCATCCAAACTTATTTGATGCATGGTTATCTTGACTTCGGCAGATAATTATCATATTTTAGAAAACAGCTAAATAAATATATCTGCCAGGATCAGATATTAATTAAGAGATAAAACTAAATCCATTGGTCATAGGGGTCACTACCTCCTCCGTTTGGTTGGAGAAAAATAGAGAAGATAAGGAGAGAAATAGAAGAAAAATAGTGTGAATTTTATATGTATCTCGCGTCTCCTACAATCTACTCTAGTTTAAAGATCTTGATGCTTACTCCTCAAGCATTCTTATTAAAAAATGAAACAAAAATAACTATTAAGTTATTTTTTTTAAATTTATCCTTAGAAAAGTTATAAATTATTTTATTTAGACCATTTCCAGCTGTGGTTCTTAAGGCTGGTTCTTAACATAAGAACCGTTTCTTCCAATATGTTACTATTGGAGTGCTCCATGCTGTCCTCTACATGTAAGAACAATTTCTATGGAAGAACTCAAATTTTAATTTATTAAAAAAACCAGAGAGAAAATAACATTTAAGGGAATATTAAATATAAGTTAAGAAATCAAAATGGAATCTACATTTGGAACAAAACAAAACCCAAATTCTTAAATTTTATTTAACACCGTGAGACCGACAAAAAATGAGCTAAGAACTTGAAATGAGTTCTACCAAAAGAGATGCCTTAGTCTCTTATTTTTAACCTTTTTAAAAGAGTTTTCTATAAAATATTTTTTGTCAAATGATTTCTTTACTCATCCTCTATTTAACTTTTTATTTTATTTTCTATTTACTCTCTAAATGTCATGATTTAACTATTTAATTCTCTAGTTAGAGGGTCAAAAAGTGATATTTAGAGAGATGAGGTTCCCAGAGCCTAATGTCTTGAATATTGACGCTGGCACTATTTTGTGCTTAGCAGAAATGGGATTCAAGGTATTGTAAAAAAAATGTTAAAATGGAAACAGAAGCCAATGTTTTTCCCCCTCATTGCATTGATTTGACATTCAATTTAATTGGAACACAGTGATATTCCTTAAATGGTAAGGCACAAGATAAAATTCAGTTTCGTATCATCCTAAATACGAGTACGACAAGTAGTCCCATATGAAGTAGCTATGCGACATATCAATCAAACTTGTTATTCATCTCTATGATTCCCAGCTGCAAAAGAGAATGCAATGCTGAACTCACACGGTTTTTACGTTCACTATGATTTATGGAACATGCTATATAATGATGTTCCCCCATGCATGTGTATAACTATTACACTACTACCCCATAGTATAGGAAGGGCTGGGTAAGTTTATCACAGTCGTTTTGACCTTGGTCATCATGTTTATGCTGTTGGTAATCCCTTGAGATCCAATGCCACTGTCCTTTATACCCTGTCAGCAAAGTCTTTGTTAATAATAGATTGGCGATATAGAAATAAATGTTTTTTGTTACTTCGATCCTCAGTGCGACCATTGTACATAAAAAAAATGGTTTTGATTCGTTTCCTAGTCTTGGAAATAGCAGAATTTGGTTGGTTTTACGGTAGGTTCACCTGAAAGGGAAAATGATCTGGCCCACGAGCTGGGGCAGAATTTATCTGAACTGTTCCCGTTTCCATTGCATCACTGATCATTATTGCTTTGTTGACATCCTTTGTGAAGACACATCCCTACACAAGTTCAATGTGTTGATACAAATTACTTCTATTATAAGAAAGCATTGTATACTTTTTTAAAGGGCAAGTAAATGTGCAAGCTTGAGGGCTATAATTTTATTTTACCTGAAGTCCAAAGTTGCTAGCATTACAATGATGGATTCCTTCTTCAACTGAATTGATCCTAATTACTGGTAAAACTGGTCCAAATGGCTCTTCCCATGCAATTCTCATATCTGGCCTAACATTGTCCAGTAGTAAAGGCCAAATGAGATTGCCTTCTCTTTTGTACTCCTGACAGAATGTTGCTCCTTTCTCCTTAGCATCCATGACCAGGCCTTCAATGAAATTGGCAGATGATTCTGACACAACCGGGGTGATATCACAGTCATCCTCTGGTGGTCCAACAGTTAGTTTTGCTACCTTAGCCTTCACTTTCTCAACCAAAGCATCAGCAGCGGACTCCATTACCAGGACAACCTTAACAGCAGTGCACCTCTGACCACTTTTGTTGAAAAAAATAAGAATTATAATTCAAGTATGTATCCAATATGTAAAGAAGCACATGAAGCTGAAATGGAAGTATATTTACTTAGTTTCTAGATCTATATAAATTCTAACCATGCAACATTCATCTTGTATGGTAAAATTATCTGATGTGAGTTGCAATATCTCACAAACTGTTTATTTCACAGAAAGATGGAAAGCAAGGATGCATGCAAAGTGTGGAGAATGTCTAGTTGTCTATCTTAATATTGGTAGGCAGTTCTGTCAAATCAATGCAGAAACGGAAACCTTGCCTCATAAGTACTAATTCTGATGTGCCATTACCTGTATGAAAAACCTCCCTTTATAATGTTTGCAGCAACCAAATCCAGGTCAGCATCTTCAAGTACAATGCAGGCATCTTTTCCTCCCAATTCCATTTGCAGAGGAATCATGCCTGCCTTCTTTGAAATTGCAATGCCAGTATCACCACCAGTAAAGCTGACCAACAGCATTGTCACAAGTCAGTAGAGGAAAAATTACTAGCACATGGGAAATTGAGGATGTGTGGCAACATCCTATCATAGCATCTTTTAGAAGGAACAAATAATCACCTTATACAGTTCACTCCTGGATGCATTGTAAGGAAGTCACCAATTTCTGAGCCTTTGCCAGTGACACAGTTGATTAGGCCTTTGGGAAAACCAGCCAAGTGAAAGCAGTGAACCATATGAAGAGCAGAAACAGCTCCCTGAAATGCATTATTAAACCAACATTTAGAAAGAGTAATAAAGAAAAGAAGGGAAGAAATTGTAGGACATAAAGTTCCTGAAATGGAATAATTGTTGTTGTGGTTTCTTTAATTGCAACACACATATGCTAGCACTTTTATGACATGAGCTAATTGTTACTATGAGAGTGTGGATCTAACATGTAGTGCCTTTGATTTTGAAGAGTTCTACACAGAAGGATATAATTACCTGAGTTGGAGGCTTGAGCACAATGGAGTTTCCAGCAATCAGCGCAGGAGCAATTTTGGAGACAGCAAGATTGACGGGATAGTTAAAAGGTGGAATGGCTAAAATCACTCCAAGCGGAATCTGAAAATCAAATGAAACTTTCTTAGATCATATCAAAAACCAAATCTAAAAAACATGTTAACACTTGTCACCTTACCTCATCGTGATCATTTAATACGCTAGTCATTAGAAGTTACTTAGATAATGGAGTGGAGAGATTACACTACTTTATGAACTCAGGGTTTTGATATTGTGTCTGTTTGTAATTGACTTAATAAAATATTGATTTTCCAGATGTAGCTGACAATCTGTTCTGGGATGACTGAAGAACTTTTCCATTATAAATTTCTGGATTGACTGAATATCTAGAATTATTATGATCTATGTTGTCCACTGTCCCAAGAAGGGACTGCTTTATTTGTGTCATGAGAGCTAATTACATTGACCTCCCTTGATCTTTGGACTAGTTATAACTATAACTTTCTTACTTGAAAAATTACGCTTATCTCCCTTTTTTTAAATTATTCTTACACGTTGACACCAGACACCAGTTAATCAAAATGTGTGCCAAAGGCAAAACCCTTCATTAAGGAAAATCTTGAACTAGAAGTAGAGAACTTCGTAGGTGAACAAGAATTTAATTCCTCTAGTACATTTTAAAGGATAAAGTGTATTTATCCTGGAAGTACTGATTATTCTTGTCCTTTCTCCACCAGTACATGGTATACAAGACAATAGGAAAGCATTCTTTCTATCTTTGATATTACTATTTATGGCTTCCATACCATTTCTTTAAAGCACCCCCTTCTTCATGGGTCTTTTTGTTTATAAATTAAAGTCTCTGCCCCATCAACCCCCACCCTCCCTTCCCCTAAATGTGAGAATTCTTTTACCCACTTCCAGTCCTGAAATTCACACTTAACAAAACCTTGTGTTAAAATGTATATTTTACAACAACAAAAATGTGACAAGCCAGTTATAAATGAATTTTAACTTGTGAAGTCAAGTAAATTTTCATAGTAAACAAGTGTTGAAATAAACCTTGGATGTGAGGCAATATTTCGTCCTTTCATTTCCAGGAAAGCTATCCGACACCAAGAACTTTCCCTCTCCCAGAATCCTTACACCTTCTTCAGCAGTGTAAGAAACCAGATCCCCAGATCTTACAACCTTCAAGGAAAAAAAAAAGTTTGTTATCTTCATCATTCAAAATAATAGTCCTGGACAATAATTTAGCTTGTTTCACATAACCGGCGACACAATATGCACCTCTGTAACAGCATCTTTGGCTGGCTTTGCTATTTCTTTCACCAGGCACTCGGCAATTGGCGCTTTGTGCTCTTTAAGGATAGCAGCTGCCTTGTGAAGAAGTTCAGCACGTTTCCATAGTGGGGTCTTTGCCCATAACTTTTGGGCAGATTTTGCTAAGTCCATGACCTTGTTAACCTCCTCTTGTGAACAAGCTGCATGCCCATCATTTTTAGAGCTTATCAGACACACTTATCTGCTGTTATTGTAAACAAAACAAAAAGGACAACCTTGCATGTTCTAGTTTTTGGTTACACAAAACAATAACTTAAGCTCTAAAACTCGATGAATTAGTGACCAAATTTAGTGACAAATATTGCTTTTTCCTCACTAATTCTGAGGTCCCAAATTATAGTAACAATTTTTTTGAAAATTTCATATAAATTGTTTTGTCAATAATGTTAATTAATATCGATCTACATAAATAGAAAATCTAGCAAATGCTAACTAGAATTCTCAAGCTTCCGGTAACATCCACTCTAAAAACGTAGAAAGGAACTGAAATAAAGGGCTTCAAATGAAAATGAAATTAACGATGTGCCAAGTGCTAATCAACATGTGACATATTTAACGGTTAATTTACCTTGAACTTTGTATTGAGTCTTTCTGGTAGTGGGGTTGATGATGGCAACACTTTTCCCAGAAGCAGACTTCTTCCATTCTCCATCAGCATAGTACTTGTACACATCTCCATCCAAAATCTCTGCAAAGAGTCCAGTCCCAGCAGCCATGTTAGAAAAGATAGATAGATAAGGTGAAATGCAAAGTCCGAGTTAAAATGAGTTTCTTTTTATAAGGGTGAGAAGAGAATTATTGAAGGTTAGGAGGAGTGTCTGGTGTAGTATGGTTGGTTTAATTTTTCTGGGTGATGGTTTGGTGTTATGTGACAACATGCGTCGTTTATGTAAGGAGAAGGTAAGCCACGCATAGGTTTTCTGAGATTGCCAAGTGTTCTTTGATTTTTCTTAATTACCTTGTCCTTTCTATCTTCAAACTTGTCATATGATGTAATCGTAATTAGGATATCATCATGTAGTCATGGAAAAAAAGTTAAATCAAATTTTAGTTATCCTCCTTTTTTCTTGGAGGAAGAGAGAGACCCTGATACCAAACAGAGGTGTGATGGGTAGGTATGATTATGAGAGTAAGATAATTGTTACTGCGGCAGAAAGAATCGGACAATAATAATATTTGTAGAAAGCAATCCAATATTCTGCATATAAAAAAGAGCTAAAAATGTAAAGTAAGAATGTATTCACAGTTGGATCAATTTACGAAATACTTTAATTCAATTAATGGTGAAGACACTTTTCTTTTTCATATTAAAAAGGCTAAATTCCTTCCATCTAATTTAATCTATACAGGAAAATGTTTATATAATGTTTCATATATTTATGGCATATACCATCTTGCATCCAGTAATCTCTACATTATTTCTCTAGCAAAAATCGTATAAAATAATAAAAAAATCATTATTAGGATAAGTATTAATGAAAATGTTACTGGAATATTGAATTATTGATCAACGTATGTGAAGATTGGTAAATGCTACAGGAGTTTGGTAAATTCACATCAAGATTTGTCAATGCTAGCTATTTGTGCAAGAAAAAGCACGGGTGGTTGATATTTGAGTTTATCTTTTGTTTAGTTTACGTGGTGCTAATTAAACGGCGAGTTATTGGAGCTTCTAGTTAAAATGTCACAATATTCGTTTTATATTTTATATTAGAATAAGCAATGGTCAAATTTTTCAAAATTAGGACGAACATATGACGAGTAAGAGAGAGGAATAGATAAAGGTGTACAGTTAGTATATAAAAAAAAAGCGGAAACAATCAATGCTGTATATATAATGAAAAAAAATATCATTATTAATTTCTCAAAGACTCAAACAGATAAAGGAACTTGAGGATGTCTGCACGGAAGATCAGTATAGAATTGAATAAAGAAATTTAGGTTAAAATGTAATTTTTTTCTTTTTCTTTTTTTAAAATATGTAATTTTAGTTTATTTATTTTTTAATTGAGATATTTTGATTTTGATTTTTAAAAATTTTGTATTTTAGTTCCTTTAATCAATTTCAGATTTATTGATTATCATTTTTTAATTTATTTTTTAATAAGTTAAGCTGATTAATAATTAAATAATTTAAAAAATATTAATCATATGCATAATAAACAATCAATTGTTAGTCAACATTTATAGAGTATATATATTAATGTTTAAATTTGGTCATAAGGATTAAAATTGTTAATTTCTTAAAGGTGGAAGACGAAATGTTTATTAAAAAATGAGGGACTAAAATTACAAACTTTTTAAAAGTGAGGATGAAATGTCTCAATTAAAAAATTGAGAACTAAAAACACATTTAAAAAAATTGAGGATAAAAATTATATTTTAGCCAAAAAAAATTATTAAAAAATGTATTGAATTGAGATTTTAAAAGACTATTTTGATATAAAAATTGTCCTATAAATTTTAAAAGATTATGTAAAAAATTTATGATTTATCATATTTTTTTCAAAGATTTTTATGATTAATTTGAATTTTAATAAATTTATACAATAAAATTTTAAAAGATTTAGCACTGCTTAATATACTAATGTATAATATACTGTAGTTGGGGAAGAAAAGTCAAAGAACGTGTAGCTTAAGCTGGTACCTGATGTACCATTGAAAACTGGGTTGTTAATAATCAAATCAAATTAAACTTAAAAATGAAAATTGATCCAAAAAATCACAATTAAATCACATAAAATTTGAAGGATATTGGTTTATTTTGGTTTTTATTTTTTCTAAAAAATGTAGTTCAATTTAGTTTTCAGTTTGACATACATAAATCGAATAAAATCAAACTCAATTGTACTTATTAGTCTAATATAGGACTTGTATAAGTATACGAGATGTAATTTAAGCTTATGTGAAACGATAAGTCGACAATACTTGCATATAGTCATACATAAAAACTAAAACGCTTAATAGTTAACACTCAATCTCTCCTATCCAGTGGAACACTGAAATCCTAAAATTAAAAGCCTAAAATCGTTCTCCTTGCGATCCTCTCTGAGTTTTGGGTGGGACTCTCTTCGACATGAGCCTCTATGTGTTTTCATCATGTTGTTTGTTTTACTATTTTTTTAAAAGTTTAGTCATTGCAACTTAGATTACTTATTATACAAGTTTTGTTCAATTATAACAAATTTTTAAAATATTTTTTAATAATTATTAGTAGAATTTTCAAAACACAAAAAATAAATCAAACTAAATCATAAAAGATTGGTTTGATTTAGTTCAGAATAATCTAAATCAATAACCGCACTGCCCTTAATTTTCTTATTTGGTTGAAACTAATTTTAGACCCAAACCACACAATACCCCTTGGAAATGTATTTTGCCCCACAATTAAGGGGCAAAGATATAACTAATGCGATTGTGGAAACCTATAAAGCTTGAAACCTTAAACACTTAGTCTTAAAATCTTGCGTAAACTACTCAGATTTCTATCATTAAGTCGATCTTAGTCAGTTCCTGAAGCACTTTTAATGCTTTCACTCTAGCTCTCATTAAGACCAATTGCTAGGCTGAAGCACTACATAATCTAAAAGGCTAGCTAGTTCAAGTTATCTTTCTGGTAATTTTTTATAAGTTTATAGTATTGTCCAATCTCGCACGTGACTAATACCCTCAATTAAATTCCTACTATTCTCATTTGGTTTAATCAATAATCAATGACCTACAACCAGACAAAGTTTCGGAGGGTTTTGTCCAAATGAAAACAACATCTGACACATTGGGATGTCAGGTTCTCGTATGCCGTCAAAAGAGGGGAAGCAAATCACTTGGATCCAAACTTTTGACTAAATCTACAGCCAGCTCGTTAATGTCATTTTTTTTACATTTGAATCTAGTAAACATAAAATGAGTAGTAAATACTTATATTCAAAAAATCATCGGCATTTCGGAAAGTTTAATTAAGTGTTCTGAACACAGCATTAATGATGGAAAACAATATGGAATGTAATAAGTTGCATAATTGTGAATAATGAATAAAGCAAACCCAAAAGACACCTTTTACTGTAGAACATCGATTTTCCAATGTGCATCGCATGCAGTTTATATGTTGTGCTGGAATAAATGATAACCTCCAGACAAATTTATCTCTCTTCTTTGTTGGCACCTTATTCAGACCACCTAAACTATTCCCACTTTTGAAGCCGATGCATGATGTCCATGAAGACATCATGTTAAAAGGAAAAATTAAAAAAATGCTTGAAGGTAATTCATTGATTCAGAACTGTTACAGTACAGAGGTTATAATACAATAGAATCATTAGAGTGAGCTAAAACCTAGGAGATAAACTAGGACATTGACTAATCTAAGGGAAGGGAAATTTTCTTAAGGAATTACTTACACATGGGATAAATCGGGGAACCAAAATTGGAACTTTCTAACTAACAGGTATTTACACGTGTGAAGCATATCAATTAAATGTAACTTCCAAGTTGGCCTGTGAATGCCGAGAACACCCCCAACTAATGATTAATCAAGTGATGGAAATCATCGTGCCCCAAACCTGTAAAACCTATACAAAACAAACAACAAAATCTTACCTCTAAGTAAAGTCAATTACATAAATCACACGATGTTATTTAACACGATAAAAAAAAAATATAATACTATTTTAATAAATAATTGTAAATTTGGGTAAACGTGAATGAACACATTTAATATGAACGTGACATAGGGAGTTACACGTCTAAATTAGACGTATTCAATTACATCTAATTTGAACGTGTTTGACAGACTCATATTTGTAAATAATTTTCAAATAGTCTTAAATTTGTAATTATTTATTAAAATAATATTATATTAATTTTTTTCCCTAAAAATGATGATAAATTTTCAATGTGTTTAGTTCATTCAAGAAAATTAAACAATTAGATGCAATGTGAAGAGCGACTTAATTTGTGTTTAGTTTTTTTTTACAGTTTTACGATAATTTAATTCCTCTGCTGAAGTGTACCCTTTGTCAACAACTCAAGCTATGTATCGCTCAACGAGAAACTGCATGATAGTACGTATTTAATTTTGATGACCTATTTACAAGTTACAACCAATTAGTGGTTTCTTAATTAGATAGCAGTTGTAACAATTCGTGTCTTATCCTGTTCAAGTACGGCAATTTCTAATTCCATAGCATGGTTGGGACAGCTTCAACCGAAAATATTTTGGTTACTAATATATGTGTATGGGCTTGCAATTAAAGCTTTATAGGGAGAGCTAGGCCAACATGGGTTCGCATAATTAAGTAGTCAAAGATTCAGAGTTAATTCTCATTTTCTTTATGAATGTGAATTTGATTTCCCCTAATCCCATTAAAGTCCCGCTTGATGGACAATCTTTCTCAATGACATTCGCTTATGCCCAAGGGCTAATTCAGTAGTTGTGACTTATGCCATGCAATTTTCTTCTCTAAGTAAATTTGTTTGCGATCTAAGTGCAATAATCCTCTGGATGAATCTGCACGTTGGTATTAGAGGCATCTCTTCATTCTACCACTTTTAAGTTTTAACAAACAAAAAACCAAAAAGGTAGAGGTAAGGTTAGCATTGAGACAATTAATGAGTAAGATTAAGGCACAGGTAAGGTTAATAGGTTATCATTGAATTAATTTCCAATTATATTTTATTATACTTTAGAAAGTAAGACATGCCAATGTGTGATTTAATTCAACACCACACACAACCTGACAAGAAAAGAGGGGGTTGTTGGGGACATCGGGTGGTAGATACTTGATAGAGATGAGCTCTACCCTCTTCTCAGATGTAGCAAGAGCCACTAGTTTTATCACTGAATGCGTGGTTGATAGCAAATCTAACTCCATTGCTGGTGATTTATGGCTGAGGAGTGAGGACCATTTTCATGTAATTGCATTATTGCCATTTGAGGATGAACTTATAATTCTTCCAAAAAACGAGAGAGTATGGACCACATTGACATTGCTTTATTTCTAAATAAAATTGCATGGCCCACCACCATGAAATTGATCATTGATCAAGGCTATGATGTACTGGGACTACATGTTTTGGTCTTATTCAACCAAGCTGGGCTAGCTCAACACCCCTTTTAGGTAGTGAAATTCTGATGTAGCATTCAAAACAGATGTTGAAATTTAGCATAAAAAATTCATCAGAAATATTAACAATGCACTCTTTTACACCACATATTGATTGAATAAAATTCATAGATTTGTATATATTTCACTGCCATAAAAAATTGTGTTCAGAGAAGGACCATTTATATGACAATCTTGACAAATTTGGAGTTGGAGCTCAATGAATCTGTTGGAATAGCACATGCGAGGTGTCTAAGTCTCGGTTGAAAAAATATTACACTAGAGCAAGAGTGATGGCTTATAAGCTTAGACGATTCTAAAAGATAAGCCTTTAGGTTAGCTGTGTGGTCCTTTTCTTTCATGAATTGGGGGAAGAGATAAGGCACCATAAATTGAATCAGTGTTTAGAAGAAAAGTTGTCTAATTCAATTTTTTTTCTTAATTATACAATTGATCCCTTAATTATAGTTTAAAGTTTAATTTGATTTCTCAATTATTAAAAAATTCAATTAAATTCTTTAATTATTTAAAACACAACAAACAATCATGTCATTTCCATCAATTTTGTGACATTAACTAACATATCTATGAGATATAATTCTGATTGTGATATTTAGGCAAAACAGAATTATATTTTAATTGAATTAAGTGGTTGTGTAAATAATTTACTTAACAAAAATACAATTTCAATATATAATTACAACAGAATTATGTTTCTATTATATATATATATATATATATATATATATATATATATA
>CM023957.1:6586501-6623921 GCA_013407115.1 Glycine latifolia
ATATATATATATATATATATATATATATATATATATATATTTCCTTCCTATTATATATAATGAAAATACGATTTTAATGTACAATATATAATGAAATAATATTTATTTTTCACTTTCATATATGCAATGGAAACATGATTCAAGCTGTACAAATCTAGAATGAAATTGTGTTTTCATGAAAAAAGTAATTTTGGAATAATATAAAAATCTATCCACATGAATAGTTTAAGTAGTACTAGTGTCAATAGTAGCTTCCGAAAAAGTATTCAGTTTTTATGCCAAAAAAGCCCAATTGTGGTTCAACATTCCATAAAGCCCAATTATAAACTCGAACACCAGACGGCCAAACTTTACTCATCTTGGACAAAGTTATTTCAAAAGGAAAATGTCTCACAACTCACACTTGGTTCAATAGTCCATAAAGTCCAAATACCAACTCAAAGATTAGACAGCCTAATAATAAGGGTCCATAAAAAAAATGAAAAGAAAGTGAATTAAAATAGAATGTAAAATTGTGAATACTATCTTATTTTTCTTTTTTTGTTTTTTTTTTCATTCTTTTTTCACTCAAACCAAAACCCTAAGTGCGTAACTTTACTCATCTTAAACAAAATTATTTCTAAAGGAAATTTTCACGCAACTCACACATGAAGGGAATATAACAAATTTCAAATGTTAAATTATTTTGTTAATTTCTAAGTGATTTGATATTTTTTATTAAATCTTTGAATTTATTTTTAATTAGGTACTACACTTTATTTATCAACAACATTTTCTTCATCAATATGGTCTATGGATTCAAGTTCATATATTCAACTAACCAACTCTATTGATCAGTGACATTTTATTATCAATATAGACTCGAGTTCATATATGGTGACTTTAGATAATTATTATAATATTATAATATTTTTATGCTACCAAAACAATAAATTAAATATAATTAGTTAGAAGTTGCTTGATCAATGAAAGTTAAAATATTTTTTTACAAAATATATTTATGTCTTATTATTCTTTTCAAATTTTAATTTTTTTTAAAGTAGTTAAAAAATATTACTCTCCCACACATAATTTGTCTTGTGTGCGTTACGGGGTATATGTACTGATTTATCATATAAAATTATATGAATAGTAGATTTTTCACAATATTTCAAGAATGAAAAATATGAAAATTAAAATTTAAACTATTAGTATTAATAATATATTTTTAATGTACTTTAAGTTTGTATTTTTTTGTTATCAAATTTGAATCAAACTAAGATGATTATTAATGAGTTAGATTGGGTTAAGTTTAATAAGTTTTAAAAACTTAAATATTATTTTAGTATTTTTAAATAAATTATAAATAATAATAAATAAATAAATAAAGAAAAATACAAATAATAGTAATTCATAGGATTTGCTAATTGTATTCTTGGACATTAGTGATTTTAACATTGTTTTAGAGACCATTCCCACTATGTTATCTCTCTTAAATAAATAAATAAAAATTTGAATTTATTAATTTAAAAATAAAAAACTCGTTACCTTCTTCTTTTTTTCTGACCGAAAAACACCTTAGCTATTCAAAAGATAAATGGCTAATAAACTAAAATAATAAAAGTATAAAAAAAACTATCAATCTATGATATCAGGTTACCTCCTCCATCTCTCAACGAAACCCGTCGTCAAAGTCGGTTTCCGGCGGAGATCATATATCTTCTAGGGTTTGCAGCTGAATCGATCACACTCCCTCAATCTCCAATTCTACATCACAAACCCTAGAAAATCGTTTGAGATGAATCCAAAATCGCTCCAAATCCTGGTGCAGTCACCGGACCTCGGAATTTCCCTTCAATCCACAACCAAACACGAAACCCTTTCCGATCTCAAACACTCTCTCTTTCCTCAATCGCGCCGATCCTTTTACTTCACCTTCAATGGCAAGCCCCTCCCCGACAAAACTCCTCTCTCTCAATTCCCCCCTCTCTCCACTCTCTCCCTCCGCTCCCGCCTACCTGGCGGTGGCGGAGACGGCGGAGCCACCGGCGCCGAGTCCCGCGACTGCTACCTCAAGATGTACGCCGACAAGAAGCCCGACAAGGTGGACCCCAACGAACAGCGCCTCTCCAAGTGGCACAACTGCGCCCTCTCCAACGAGCCCTTGAGAGAGCCCTGCGTGATCGATAAATTGGGGAATATCTTCAACAAGGAATCGCTGGTGGAAGCGTTGTTAGGGAAGAAGCTTCCCAAAGAATTTGGGCACATCAAGGGTTTGAAAGATATGATTAATGTTCAGCTTTCTGCGATTCCTGGAGCGGAGGATGGGGCAAAGTTTCAGTGCCCCATTGCAGGGCTTGAATTTAACGGAAAGTATAGGTTTTTCGCGCTGAGGAATTGTGGGCATGTTTTGAGTGCCAAGGCTCTGAAGGAGGTTAAGTCCTCTTCGTGTCTGGTTTGTCACAAGGAGTATGCTGACGTGGATAAGATTGTGCTCAATGGGAGTGATGAGGAGGTTGTAATTTTGAGGGAGAGGATGGAGGAGGAGAAGGCTAAGATTAGGGAGAAGAAGAGTAAGAAGGTTAAGAATAATAATGGTGATGGTGTGAGTTTGGAAGGGACTAGGTTTAGTGGTACTAAGCATGGTATTGATGATAAGGGTGTGGAGAAGGCTTCGGCTAAGGTGGAACGAAATGGGAAGGTTGGTGATGTTGCTTTGAATGGTAATAGCGGTGGTGGTGCTGCTGCTGCCAAGCGTTTCAAGGCTGTTGATTTGGCCCCGGCGAATGCTACTAAGGATGTGTATGCTTCCATTTTCACTTCCTCGAGGAAGTCTGACTTCAAAGAAACATATAGTTGTAGGTCTCTTCCTCTTGGAAGAAACTGATTCGGGTGTCTCTACTGTTTTATTGCTGTCCAATGTACTGAATTTTAGTTTGTGCCTTTGTGGTTATATAGTGATTGACTTTTCCTGTGATGGATTTACTGGTTTCATCATCAGATTATTATCATTAATCATGCTTTGGATGAAAACTTGTACCCATTGTGCTCCCGTGGTAAGTGAGATAAATAATCTAAATTGTGGTTTGAACGGTTGAACCTGTGACATTCCAGTCAATTACTTGAACGGATTTGTAGGTTGTCCGTACTCCGTAGAGTATAATTGTACCTGAACGACAGAATGGTTTATGTATATATGAACAATGAAACCGCTTATAAACTTCAGTGTTTCTTGTGTTCAAAGAGCATAAATTTGGAAGGTAAATATTTTTTTTCTTCGCAATTCTGCTTGTTCGCAAATTTTGCTTTGATGACGATATTCCTAATCAAAATATGAGAAGCGGAGATGGAGAGAATCCGAGAAGTGGGAAAATAAACAGAGCATGAAAATAAGAGACAGATTTGCTGGAATGCTGGGAACGAACGAAGAAGAGGTATGTGGAACAAGGGGAATGCTGGAAATGCTGAGATGTCAAAATAAAAACAGCACAATACTTTCGTAAGAATGAAAAACAGAGTTTGGAGAGCAGATAAAATATAATCATCCCATAGGGGGAATGGATTCTCTCATTAACATTACGGTCATGTGAAATCATAGCCCTTAATTTAAAGAAAGAGAGCAAATTTAAATAATAATAAAATGTAGACATGAAGTTTTGATGGTTGAGATTTTTTAACATTTGAAGATCTAAGTAGAAGTTTCACATGAGAGGATGAAAACTCTAAATTACTACTTTTCACAAGCAAAGATTAAAGCTCTACATCTCTCTGCGTTGTATACAGCATTGCAAATATCTTGGTAAATAAACTCAGTATAAACATCAGCCTAATCTTGCCCACAACAACAACTAAATCCACGACATTTTACTTTACCTCTAGCAAATTTGATTAAACTCTTTGTATTTGTACGAGGTCATTGTTTACCTTCCAGGGGCACAAAAAGAGTTAACTTGCATTAATGAACGACATATAATTAGGCAACTTGTGCTTGCTTAACATTATCGATTCGTTATCTATAATCCCCATATACAACAATGTATTATCGGCAGTGAGCCCTATAATATAATGAAAGCATGCCAAGTTTAAATCACCCGTAGACATTGCAACAAAACATGTACTAACCACAAGATCATAAATAGTAGATGAAATTTGCAATCGCCATAAATAGATGAAATAAACAAACAGAATTCACAAGCCATATCAGCTTAGTTAGATTTGCAAGTGCTATAAATGACCAATGCTCAGTCATGGTCTAGATAAGTAAAAATCATACTGAACAGAAAGAAACCCACAAAATATAACAAAAATATTCTTAGTGTCTTTACCGAGTGAGTGAGTGTTGGACACAGAAACAGATCACATCTTTTGTATATTGATTGTATGTATATGATGCGAAGCAGGGGTGCTAGGCAAATAGTAATCAATCAGAAGTAGTGAAAAGTGAGGCACAAATCAATTAGAAAGAAAGAGTTCATATTGATCAACTGGAACACGATTCACTGAGTCACAACTTCAGGATCAGCACTCTTGTTATCAGTGATGGCTTCTTCGGGATCAGCACTCTTGTTATCGGGGATGGCTTCCTCATTGCTAACACACAGATCTGGATAATTTCTATAGTTCAAAGAATGCAACCAAAGAGCTAACAGTTCCTTCCTTCTGTTCAGTGGAAGCAATATGAGAATATATGTACTTCATTTTGAACTCCTCAGCTTCTTTCTCATATGCTTTCATGGACAACTCTTCATGATTGTCACTCGTCCAAATATAATCCAACCTCAGGGGCACTAGGCAAATTAATATTAATATCCCCGCATTTAGGAAAACTAAAGTGAAAATAAAAAATTACATCCATTGAGAATCGCACGGCATTTTAAATAGAAACTTGTCATAATAAACAATAGAAGTTGTACTCACTGCTGCAAAGCTTTATTGATAAGTGACTACGGTGCACAATTTCTCATGATTGCCACTGCCATCCCAATCATCTCCCGTATCTGATGAAGCATGAAGCTCTGTCCCACGACCACACACTTCACAAATTTCATGCCCTCAACTACAAGAGTGGTGTTTGCATTGAATGAAATAATGTAACGTCGAGCAGCGGGGCCCTCAGCGTTTGTTCTGGTGGTGAAGTTATGGAAATTATGAGTCCCTACAAAATACTTCAAAATCTTATTAAATCTCTGTCTCTCCTTCTCACCATAACAGAACCCACTTCCATTGGTTGGCTTATACTCTCCATTAATTTTTTCTTCCTCAAGAATGTCTGAATTATTCACAGACTCACCATTCAAAGGAGTACCCTCTTCCTGAACAGGAATCACAGTCTTAAGACCAGTTTTAGAGTTCATGCCACCCTTATTATCATTCCCAGATTCCTCATTTAAATGATTATCATCACCTTTGCTCAAAGAAACCTCCACATCCTCTGTAACTCCAGAGTGGATTATTCGGACCTTTCAATTCATAGATGTGGATCTCGGACCTATGAATGGGGATACCCCCAAAACTCACAAAGAAAAAAGAAGGAAGTGAGTTAGACAAAAAGAGAAGAAACTTGGACAAAAAAAGAAGTAACTAGTCTCTGTTTGATGAAATAAGCTCATTTCCAGAGTCCAAACTAGCCATGACAGTCTCTCTATCACGATGACAGCTAGGATCAAGAGCAAACACAGGAATGAGATAGACATACCTCCTCCGATCGCAAAACTTCTTGGTATAGGTATAGTTATCCACATTGATCTACAAGAATAAGGAAAAATGAAAAAAAAAGTGAAAATAATAGGTTAAGAATCAAAATAAAAGTTGAAACTCTATCAATAAAAACCAATATATCACAAATAAAATGACAGCAGGTGGAGCAAATAAGTTTAAAGACAAGAAGATGTTGATTCAGATGCACTTTGTATTTATCTCAAATTCTTAATACAGTTACTAAGATGCCTTCTTTAACAGTAGGAATTAAACCATACCCTAATCCATACAACAAAAGAAAAATCACTATTAATTGGAAACATTGATTGGTATAGAATGGTAGCGTTTATCGAATAATACCTTTCAAATCATCAATGATAGTTTCAAGAGGCAATGAATCCAAAAGAGGTTGATATCCTTCATCTTTCATCAACTTGGTTAACAGTTTTAACGCCAACCGTATTTCATCAATTTGAGGGTGCTTATTGTCTCCAACAACAAATATATGAGTCAAACTTTTCAACTCAATCCTGCTACAACCAGGTTCTTTAGTCACCCCTCGGGCTTTCATCATCCCCCTTGCTCGCTCCACATCTTCCCACTTTCCTAAAGATGTATATATACTCGATAGCAACACGTAAGCAGATGATTCCAGCGAGCTTAACTCCATTAGTTTCTCTCCAGCATAAGCACCAAGATCATAGTTACAATGGTTCTTACAGGTTGCTAATAACATGCGCCACAGACACAGACCATGATCAACCGTTGCTGATTCAATGAACTCTTTTGTTTCGTGGAGTTTATCAGCACGGCTCAAGATGTCAACCATGCAAGCATAATGCTCAACTGTTGGAGCAATGTTAAATTCATCAAACATCATCTTAAAATAAACCCAGCCTCTGTGCACCAGTCCCATAATATGACTACAAACAGAGAGAAGATTCACAAATGTGACATTATCAGGCTTCGTGCCCTCCAAGCACATCTTAAACAACTCCCAGGTTTCATTACCCCGACCATTTTGAGTAAATCCAGATATCATCGCATTCCACGAAATTACATCTCCGGCAGGCATCCTCCAAAAGATGCAGTATCCGTCATCCAAACTTCCACACTTTGCAAACATGACAGAAAAAGAACTTCCAATCGGAATTTCCAAGCTGAAATTATACTTAATAATTTGAGCATGCATTTGGGGGCGAGCCCTGACACACCGATAAAGTTGTGTCTTAGTGACTTGTTGTTTATGGGTTAGAATTTGGAGACAGTCTCTTTACATATGTAAGGGTAAGGTAACGTACAATATCCTTCCTCCTTACTTGTGCATAGCGCGGAGCTTCCGGGTAATGGGGTGCGTAGTAAAATCCGAGCATGCATTTGCTTTCCCTGATCTAAAGCTACAAGGCTAGAACAAGCCTTAAGGACACTTGCCATAGTTAAATCATTGGGGATAACTCTTGCCATACAAATTCAAAACACCTTCATAATCCCCATTTTGTACATACCCAGTTACGATTGAAGTCCAAAGAAGAACATCAGGTTGTTTACTCAAAACCCTTCCGAGAATCCCCTAAGCTACCACATTTCGCATACATGTCAACCAAAGCCGACAAAACATACAACTGTGATTCATATCCCAGCTTCAAGGAATACCCATGCATTTGTCTCCCTTCCACAATAGCACAAGCATCGCTACAAGCATTGATGACCCCAACAAGAGTAAACTCACTAGGCAACTCTCCAGAGTAATGCATATCATAAAACAGCTCCAAAGCCTTATCAGAATCCCCACTCTGTGCAAAACCGGTAACCATAGCCGACCACGTGATCGAATTCTTATTCCCTGACAACTCAAAAGTCCTAAGCTCATCCTCCAAGCTCCCACATTTCGCATACATTGTCACAAGAGCATTCGCCACAAAGACAGAGCAAACCAACCCGTTTTTCACGGCAAGAGAATGAACCTGCCTTCCAGTGTCCACAAGCACGTGACATGTCAAGGCACTAAGAACACTAGTGAACACAAACTCATTTTCATTTTTGCCCTCTTTTCCATGACGCATGAGTTCAAAGAGCTCCAAAGCCTCATCAGTGATATCCAGAAAACATGGTAGCCCACACTTTCACCCTTGGTACTTGGTACTTGGTAGTGTGTGTGTGTTTTTCTTTCTTATTCTAATAAAATTAAATAAAGAAATATTAGAAAGACTAAATGAATGTTTGATTAATAATATTTTTTATAAAATTATTGCTTATTTTTCACAAGAATTCTCATTGATAAAAGTGATTATTAAAATAAATTCAATGCAATGTGCATTAAACCATTGCAAAATTAGTTATCATTCATTTAATATATATTAATCCCACACAGACAAACTTGAAAATCAATTATCATGAATAGTCTGTATTTTTTCGAACATATATATTAAAATGTGTTAAACTGTTTTTCTACCAAGGTATCTATTTTTTTTTAATTTCATCTCTAAACATAGAAAATATTAAAAGGATTAATATGCGATAATATAATAGAATCTTAAATAAGATACAAAACAGCAATTGAAAAATATGTTTTTAATTTTTACATTTTTTTCATAAAACTTAATTTTAGTTCTTGTGTTTTAAAATCGATGAAAGTAGTGGTCAACCATAAAAAATGTGAATTTTGTTTTCCCAAATGGGTATTCTTTATTGGTAAGGTGGAAAATTTGCATATTTCAAACCTATTTTCATCGGATTGAGATTTCACAGACAATTGACCGAAACTGAAACTAATTTTAAACGATAGTACGTGGATAAAAAAAATATTTTTCTAAAGGAAGGACATAAAATATAAGAAAAGGGGTATCAAATGTAGAGTTTAGTAAAATAATTTTACCTAATTATTTAATGATAATATATCATATATACTAAATTTGATGACTTTTAAATAATTATTGTTTGAATTACTTTAAAATAATTATTTAAAAATCAATAAATTTATCATACATAGTATATTATGACTGAATGATTGTGTAAAAAAAATTATACTGTAATTACATAATTTTTTTTTTTCTCTAACATGTATTATTCATTTGAATGTTATAAATTTTCTCATATTATATCCAATTTCTACAATAAAAAAATAGCTTTGAGTTTTTATATAAAAAATGTTTAGGTATGATTTTTTGTTCACTCTTGTAATATAAATATGCATCAATTACATGAAAAAAATCAAATTTCTTTACATATTGTAATACAATAAATTATAAAGGGCACAAAAATTTATAGATTAAATAATCATTTTAATCCTCAAAATGTATATAACACTTTCGTATCTCTTAATCTAACAAAATCTTTTGAAGTTTTTGAAAGTACAATTTAATTAGTTAAAAATTCAAAAAGTTGTGTAATTTAAATAATAATATTAACATATACCTAAAAATTAAGATAAGTAGATAACATTATTAAGTTGAAAATTTTAAATGAAAAACCTAAAAGTGACTTCTTTGTAATTTTTTTAATATTAAGCACTAATGTGATAACACCTTATATTCTCAAGAATCAAAATTGTGATTTATGCACAAAAGAATATCCATTTAATACATTTTGTATTATGAAATAAAAGTCACGAAAGAATTATCAAGGATTTAAAATCACTAAATAGAAGTCAAGATTCATTTTATTTAATGAACTTTAAATTAATTTTATCTAATGATAAAAATATATTTATATTTGTAAAATAAAATCTCCTAATTTAATCCGATGAAACAAGCAGCCCAAAATTAAAAAAGCCCAAATTCATATAGGCCAATGACTAAAATGCCATTCATCCTGAGCCTGGGACGGCACTTGCGGGGTCCGAGCAGAGCAGAATTGGAAAACAGGGAAAAGTCTTTATTTTTTATAATTTCCCTATATAAGTTTAGCCTCTCCAAACGCTGAGCCAGATTAGGGTTTTTGCAGCCGCCACACTCCGTTACAGAACGAGATCTCTCGTTGATGCTTCGAAAGAACCCTAATCTCATGGCAATTGCTTTTCATACTCCCTCTGTTCTCAATAATAATAATATAAATAAATATATATTTCTTTCTCTCTCTCTCTCTCTCTCAAACTCGCGTTGCCTTGCTGCTGTTCCTCTGATGAGCTGTATCTTTTTTCTTTTCCTTTTTGTCCCTTCGCTCTCTCGCTCTCTTTCTCGACCCTAAGAGGCTATGAAGATGGATTTGGAGTGTGGACCCGATGGTTCTGTGCCGTCAAACATCTTCGCCGGTGGCGCGGCAACTTGTTCGCTTTTTTTCGATTTGGTTGCAGCCATCCGCGGCGGTGTTGTTTTTCGTCGCCGACCCCATCGTTGTGCCAAATCTGAGCCTCACTTATCTGAGTCCAATTTAATCAAAATAACAAAAAGATACTCGTGGTAAATTTCATTACTATCAACAAGTGGATCATGGAATTGTAGCTTAGCATATGTTTTATTGGGAAACTAAACTCATTCTGACTTCTGAGAACCGTGTTAATAAGTTTTATTGATAGTTCTTTCTTTATAATTGTTTATCTTTCTGTGAAAACAAAATGTAAAGAAATGTTATGAAGACTAACCTCATTTTATTGCTTATTTTTTAAAAGCTATGTCTTTGATATTAATTTGACCAGTTTGTTTAAATTTAATAATTTTATATAAAAATACTTTTTAGAATAAGCGTTTATTTAAGAAACGGATAAAATTTGTTTCTTAAAAAATAAAATATTTTTTAAAACAAAAATAATTTAGACAAACGCATTAAAAACATATAATTGTTTATTTTACTAAAAATACTTATCTTAACAGTTAAGTTTAACAAACTGGTCCAAATTCTGTATTCAACGAAAAATATCAATTACAATGTCTTTAAACTAGTTTTCTACCTTGGTATCTTTTTTCAATTTCGTCTTTAATTGATCATAGATGTATTTAAAGATAAATATTTTATACATTTTTTTGTTGAAACAACATTTTTTTTGAAGAGTGAAAAAGGTTTTTTTTTTCTCCTGTGTGTGAACCTCTTGTTTTTTATGTAAGCACATTGAAGAATATATTAAAAAAAATGACATTAGGTCTATGGATATTAAAACCGAAAACTGTAAAAAAAAATTGAAAATCAAACCGCATCCATTATTTTTTGGAAGATTTTTTTTCTCAAGAGTATGGTTTGGTTTATGATTTTTTTTAAAACCAAACCAAACGGTAAATAAATATATTATTTTAGTATTATGTATTTTATATGTATATTACTTAAAGTTATAATGTTTTGTAATATTATGTATATAAATTTAAATAATGTATACCAATTTTTTATACAACTTTTTTTAAAACATGTTTAGTTTAAAATTGATGAAAAATAGATAATTTTTAATGTAGAAGGTTTAATATATTAATAAGTTTTGTGGGTTATTATTAGTAATTTTTTAATGTAATTTAATTTAAAAGTTAAAAATAAAGTATATGAATTTTAGTTAAATAATATTTTAGTAAAAATCAAATTGAATCGAATCCCTAATATTGGTTTGGTTTGATTTCATTCGGATTTTATTCTAATTAAAAATTAAACCAAAATGGATTGTATATGTTTTATAAGTTTGGATCGGATGATTTTTTGATGAAAAATAAAATCAAACTCAGTCGAAAAATTCCTAATTAGGTCTATCCAAACAAAATTTGTAAAAGTCGATAGGGAATGTAGAGCTTCTAGAATATGTTTTATAAGCACAAGCATAACTAAATCAATTGTTTACAAAAAAAATTGATGTAGGATGAATTTTTAAGATCCGAGACTTATGACAAGATATTTGGATTGAGCTTACAAATATAGGAATATTGGTATGAAAAAGTGAACATACTCAATGTAAACTTGTAGAATTGACCAAATTTGATTAAAAATAATATTGTAGAGGCCGATAAATAATAATGTGAAAGATCAATGAGAATTTGAGAATTATTTTTGTAAGTCTTTGAACTATTTTTTAAAATTAAGCAAGTCCATTAACTTTTTTTTCACTTTTTATCCTTAATTTTGTATTTATTTTTTAATTATATTATGGTGATTAATTTTCTTCTAGCCAAACAAATGATATTATATAGAGAAAAAATCCAATTAAAAATTAATTACAAGTTCAATGACTTAATTAAAAATATATTTAAGAACCTAACTAAAATTATCAAATAATTAAACCTTGAATGATAAAGTCACACCTTTCATCGGTTATGTACGATAGAGATCTAGTTTAATTGATTGAATATAATATGTGTTATAATTTTTTTGATATTATATTTGATTCCTATAGATAAAAAAATTCATTTCATCAACTATGACTTTTACTATAGTAGGGCTTGTTATTCCTACACCTCCCATGGCTTCTTCACTTATTATGGAATGTAAAATTACATTATGAATTAGATATTTTGGAAGCTTAAAAGAAGTGTAGAAAGCAATTGTGTGTTAATAGTAAGAGCTTTTATTAACCCTAAATGGAAAAGTCCAAATCCATTGTTCAATGAGTAAAATATAGTAGCATTTAAGAGTGTTGAAAATCAAACCAAACTGAACATAACATAAAAAATCAACCCAAAAAAACCAAAAATTGCATAAAAACAATAATCATTGTTTGGTTTTTTTATTTTCAAATTGTGTAGTTCAGTTCGATTTGTGGCGTGCCTTGACAAACAAAAATCAAACAAAACCAAATTGTACCACAGATACTCCTAGAAATTATTGTTGCAATTAATGTTTTATTTTTAAATATCTACTTTTTCATGGTTGAAAAGCAAGTATTATGAAATTTTTTTGTTTAAGTTCAGTTGTTAAACTTAAAAATAAGTATTATGGGTCATTTTTATTTTTATGTTAAACGATTACTCTCAAGTTAACTAATTATTATTCAACTTAAAAAATTATGGTTTTACTTTAAGTTTAATTGTTGAAATTTTTATTGTTCCTTTGTACCATTGATTGTTAAATTAATTATTATTCATGTTTTTCTAATTAATAACATTTTTAATACTTTATAACAGAATTTTAAAATCACAAAAATTAAATCAAATAAAATTAAAAAAAAAGTTTGATTTGATTTGAATTTCATGTAGGATGAAACGAAATCGAACACACGTTATTTTTGTTTAATTCAAACTAATTTTAAGACAAAACCTTAACATACCACACCACAAACACACCTGAGAGCCTTTATAACGAGCCCTGCAACGGCATGGAAATTGAGAGCAGGGTAGAATTGGAAAAGAATAAAAACACTGCTATATAACTTTTAGCTACTATCGAATCTAAAGTAGATTAGGGTTTCTGCAGCCGCCACACTCCCTTTCTGAACGAGATCTCAGATCTCTGGTTGATGCTTTCAAAGAACCCTAATCTCATGGCTATTGTTTCCTGCACTTCCATTGCTTGCAAATGAATGAATGAATATACTACTCTGTCTCTCTCTCTGTCTCTCTCTCACTTACTAGCTATGCCATGCTTCTTGCTATGATATGTTTCTTTCTTTCTTTTTCTTTTTATGCGACCTCTGGTTCTTCACTCGCTCTCTCTATCTCTCTCTCACTTTCTCAACCCTAAGAGGCTGTGAAGACGGTTTCGGAGTGTGGACCCGATGGATCCGTCGCCGTCAAACATCCTCGCCGGTGGCGCGGCAACGTTATCGATTTTTTATTCCGTTGCAGCCATCCATGGTGGTGTTGTTTTTTAACGACCGATCTCATTGCTGTGCCAGATCTGAGCCTCACCAAATCCCTAACTGAAGATCTCTCCTTCGCTGATGTTATCTTAACGCAATGTTTGACAGAGGTGTATGGAGTGAGAGAAGGGAAATGATATTTTCCGATCCCATCATTACTCTCTTCCCTCTTTCATTCCATACAACGACTGACTAACGTAGCGTTGATTGGTTCTGCATGTTTACTTTACCGTTTGTTTCAGCCTAGAAAGATTTATTTTCTTTCCGTGAAAGTGATGAATGTCTGTTGTTACTTTTTTTCTTCTACTTTCTGATGTTTGTTGATGTTGAAATATTTTTGTCATGCAAGCAGCTCTAATGGCAGGATTAGATTCATTAAGGACTGGTGCTTAAATGCTCTGAACTTCGGAAGTAATGTTCTGCTCTTGGGTGATGAACTTGAGTAATGTGCTAACACTAGTTATCGTGTGTTAAGCGATTTTTAGAACTGGGAGAATGATTTTTGTACTATTACCTATTTGTCATTTAATAATCTTGATCAGAGTTACTTTTGTGATTTTCTGTATAATGGTCGACGTTTTGCTTTCGAGTCTTGAGGCAAGCAATGAAGACTACTGCACTATATATGTTTTTCCAATTTTAAGAAACACTTGTGATTGTGAGAGTACATTATGTTTGGATTAGTTTCAAACTGCAAACTGAATTTGTTAAAGTAAATCTCCGTTGACCTTCCATTTCAAACTGAATTTGTTTGGATTAGTTTCAAAATTAGGATCAGTTTAAAATCAATGTTTTTTCAATTTATTTTTAAAATTAATTAGTATAATTTTAAAAAATTATGAAAATAGATAAATTGTACTTTGAAGTATGAAAGTATGATTTTATTTTGAAGAAATTGTGTTTCAATATACAATTTTATTTTTTTAAAATTTTTATACTGAAATGGTATATTATCATATTATTTTATTTTATTTATCAATAAATGTTGAAATCATATACTAACATATGATTTCAACATTTTTTTTAGTTATTGTTGAAATATATTTGAAAATGATCTTTTTTAATTTATTTAAGAAACTATGTATTTTAACATGATTTTATTTTTAAAAGAATTATTTAAAAAATCGTGTATTTGAATACGATTTAATTTTTTAATAAAAATCGTGTTAAGTAGGTAATATTTACTTTTAACTTTTTAATAAGTTTTGGTTGGTTAATATAAAATATTGGAATTTTTTTCATAAAAAATAAGAAAAGCATATACATATTACATTTATTAAAAAATTATTTGTGAGATGATGTTACATACGTAGGTCATAGTAGTCTACAATCCCATTGAATTGACAGGGCTCCTTTATTGTAGTATCATTACTGAATTCCAAAATTGTCATCACTGTTGTTTTTATTATTTCATCATTTGCTTCATCATCATTGTTCTTCGGAGGTAATGTGGAACGATAACATTTCTTAAATGATGAATTGTATGCGGTGGTGTTATGGAATAGGTGACAAACATATTTGAATGTGGGACGATAATTATATTAAATATTTTATAATTTTTAATCGTGTAAGTATAATTAATTACTAATATTGTTCAACTTATTTTGTCCATATTCCACTTTACTTTTAATATATATATATATATTTAAAATCATAAATTTTAACACAAATATAAAACCAATTTTAAAAAAACATAAGTGAAATCGTGGATCACAATACGATTTCAGTTTTTTAAAAAGAATTTTTTTTTGAAATCATTACCTTGCATACCATTTCAATCATAAAAAGAAAAAAAACTGAAATTGTATTTTGCATACCATTTCAGTTCTTACAGATTTTTTTAAAATAAATTATAAGTGAAATCTTATTTTGATATATAATTTTTTTAATTGTGAAATTGTATGTCAAATTATGATTTATCCTTTTTGATAATTTTATAAAAATATTATTATGGTAATTTTTTTAAAAAAATACCCATTTTCATAATTTGTCCCCGAATTTTTAAGTCCTGCAGTTTGTTGCATTGTATTCACTGGACAAGTTTGATGGTGGAAGGCTTTTACAATTGTGGAGTTAGGCATTGATTGTGCTTTTAAAGCACAAATGACAAATAATCAAACGCAAGCAGTGGCAAGGAAACTTTGCCTAATGAAAACCCCAATATTTTCTGAGAATAAATGTGTGCATTCTATAATCTATAAATATAAATTGAAATACAACAGGATGTTAGTTAGAGGAAAATTAGCGATCTATAGATTGTGCTAGGGGTTAATCACAATAATCATTAATGAGCAACGAAGAGCATAGCAAACACTAAAATAGCTAATATAGAAAGGCCACTACTAGCAACATTTGCCCTGGCACCTGAAGGGGGAGGAGGGGAGGCAGGTGTAGCACCAGCACCAGCAGGCTCAGCTATGGTCGAATTTTCAGAACTTTTAGTCACAGCGGGAAGAGGTGGGTCAACAACGTTTGCAACCTCAAGAGGAGGAAGTGGAGCCAGTGCTGGTGGCTGAATTTCAGTTGGAATAGTGTTGAATAGATCACCAGGCTTAGCTGGTAAGATAGAAGGATCATTGGTTGGAATGCTACATGGACTCCCTGCAAATTATAAAAAGTTAGATCAAGTTTCAACTTTTGCTTACAGTTTTATTTATTTATCTACAAATGTTATTAGTTTGTTATTTTTTGTTAGTAGAAGAGATTGAACCTGTAACTAAAATTATAGTTTGGTAAGATCAAAAGACTGAGATTGGAATAACTCACGCATGAATCTACTTGCAGTGGCTGGAAAATCGGTCACGATTCCATCAACCTTGGCAGTTTGGATGTAAGTTGCAATCTCGAGATTAGGATCAGACCAATAGTCAAATGCCAGGGTTGTGTATTCGTTTTTAAGACTATGGACGAATACCGTGAGGTTTGCATCTTTCAACTCTTGAACAACAGATGTCATTCCTACTAAGATGGCATTAGATATTTTGAGAATTGAGGTTTTTGGAAGATTCACTGCATCCGCATGCTTCTTTATTTCTTCCACTGCTTGTTTTGGTACATCGCCCATTTTATCATTCAATAACATAACCCTTTTGTAAGATGGGATGTCTTTAAACCTGGCTAGGACCGAGCTGTCATCTGATTGAATCAGAACTTGTTGTTTGGTTTGCTTGTCAAAGGTGGCATTGCTCAAAGCAATGCTGACAGCATCTACAATGTCAAGACCCTTTTTGGATGCAAGGTAGGGGGCATTCTGTGAGAAAAATAGAGTTAGCAATAATAGCAATTTTTTCAAATAGAAGTTTGAGGAGCACTGATAATACTCTAACACACTCCTTCAAACACACTTTGGTTGAGATTTATTAAAAATTAGAAAATTAGGAAAAAAAAAAAACTAACAACAAATTGTGATTTTTATAAAGTTTAACCAATAGTAGAGACTATGTTTTGAAAGAGTGTGTTGCTAACAGCAGAAGCATTATAGGGAAGTTAGGAATGTTGCTCACTTGTATGTTGACCAAAATGCCAGGAACTGCGTTAGCCTTGGCTAACTCCAAAAATTCCGAGAGGGTGACAATTTTACCGCTGGTCTTGTTTGCGGGGTTTCTTAGGAAATCGCTGTCTGTACTAACCATTTGAGCTGAAACAAGAAATTTATACTTAAGTTCATTGTGGAAATCTGAAAGGCTGAATCTGAACTTGAACTCTTCAACTTCTATATAGATAGAAGTATTTACGTTTTAATGTCTGAATCTCTCTCCATGTAAGATCAAAGGAGAAAATTCCACTTTTTGGTTGAATTTCTGGGACACTGGAAGATCGAGACATGAATTTAGGCATTGCAGTGGTATCTGATGTTAGGTCTGTGGAGTCTGAGCAGAAGGCAATTCCATCTTTTGTCATTTGAACCGAGCAATCTATAATGTCAGCGCCATCATCTATTGCTTGCTGATATGCAAGGTCACTGCTGCCTGGATAAACTCCACTTGCTCCATTGTTGCTTATGATCAAAGTTGTTGCTACAAAAACAAATATACGAGGTTATAGATTTTTCATCGATTTGTTTTCCATGTCTTATCTATGGTTATGATTGAGAACATCTTAAGATTAGTCATATACCTTTTTTAGGCAAGGTATTGTTGCGTGCAAAGCAAGCTGCAAAACAAAATTAGCTGTGAGAAAAGTTGAAGAGGGGATTTGCTAGTTAAGAGAAGACTGTGAATTTAGGTTGAAGATTTGTCATCTAACCGATGGCATTTGATGCTGTTGCTGGGAAATCAGTGACAACACCATCAACAGAATCACCTCTGTCTACAAATTGAAGGTACTCGGCAACAGGGTCGTAGTCATAACTATAACTAGTAAAGAAGTCATTAGCAAAACCAGAAGCATAAACTTCTAGTCCTGATTTATGGGCATCAGCCACAAGTGTTGTGGGAAGTCCTAGATATTTGTCTGGTTTAACTGGCCATATATATTCTTTTGGGACCATTATTCCTGATGCAAATGACTTGATTGTGGCAAGGTCCTTCACAATACTTCCATATGGCTTCTTGGTTGAAGGTTCAACCTTATTATTGTTAAGAAGTTTAAAGACGACCTTAGTTGCCTTGTTTGATTTCCCACTGATACTCTTCAAGAAACCAATATCTGAAGATGAAACAAACTCTATTTGATAAACTGTCAATAATTCTAAAACAATGTCTACCACCTGTACTCCGTTTTCGGTGTATAGTGCTGCATTCTGTAACAAAACTCACAATTAGAATACAATAAATCAGTAAAAATAAATAAATTAAGGAATGCCCCATGGTGCTTATGGATTTTCAATTTTCACAGGAGATCCTGCATTCAGAGAGAGAGAGAGAGAGAGAGAGAGAAAACCTGAACATTCAACCAGACCCTTGGGGGCGATTTTTCGCTTAGTAGAGCATCAAGATTAAGAACCGGAGAAGCACCATCATAAAAATTGGGTCGAGAATATATAGCCTGAGTCACTGCAGAATACATAGCAAAGAGTAAATATTCAATTTCAAAGCTCAAACTGGGTCATACTTGTGGATATGTATGGCACTTGTGACCCTAACTAGTTCTGAGTGTTGTAGTTCATCTGCTATAATCTTTTACCTGCTAAGTATTATAAATAAGTCTATTCATATGCATTAACAATCCTAAGTCCTAACAATATTTTTTTCTATTATTTTGTCACACAGAATGGCTCCTATTGCAATTTATAATTTATATTCATTCAATTATTCTGTTATTCACAACTTAGTGGCACGACTCATGTTTCAGCTGATAATGTTCTTATGACAAGGTTTCCTTAGCACAAAAGCATTGAAGAAAAATGTAGATTGATACTCACTTGATACATTCTGCTCAATCAGAAGACCTGTGTAATCCAAAGAAAAGTGTCCTCGCACGTCCTTCCCGTCAACATTGTAGGTTTTCTCCTTAGGATCCACCAATGATATAGTTGTTGTATTGTCAAGCGTAGTCCCCGTGACACAAAAGGCACCGCCATCTTTTGTCAACTGAAGATTGCACAAGAAAACGCTTATGCCTTGTGATAGCCCAATTGCATCAGGAGAGCCTTCTGGGAAGAGTCCCGAAAAACCACCACGGGCTATTACAAGAGGCTCATTGCCTGCAAGAGTAAGAATTGCAACATTGAATACATTATCAGAAGAACGAGGAAACTTGGAAGATATAAGATTGATTTGG
Source organism: Glycine latifolia (assembly GCA_013407115.1). Taxonomy (NCBI): domain Eukaryota; kingdom Viridiplantae; phylum Streptophyta; class Magnoliopsida; order Fabales; family Fabaceae; genus Glycine; species Glycine latifolia. The sequence goes on from CM023957.1 coordinate 6,605,601, forward strand.
TGGTAAAAGGTGAAGGGAGAGAGGATAGGTGGTGAATTCAAATCTCCCGCTAACATAATCTAACAAACTAATGATTAACATTAGCCAATATAAAAAAAACCAAGGAAACTTCTCCATATGGAAGCAGTTAATTAGAGAAACAAGTCCTATGGATACCAACCACTTAATGTTGACCATTGCTGGGGAGGGACTTGAGGTGTAGGAAGATTTGGAGGTGCAGTTTTTTTGGCCACTATTGTATGAAGCAACAAGGGAATCAGAAACAAGCTTCTGAACATTTTGTTCTTTTCCTGTCACATTTCAAACTCAACGAGTCAATGGTTTACAAAGACTTGTTTAATCCCTTTTTCTTCTTAATATTTTCCGTTAGGATGGTGCATAGCTATTGCAATAATCTGACTTTATTCTCATTATTCAATCTCATCCACAAAATTTTCTTACGTGAATCAGAAGAATACAAAGAGGTTGTTGATGATTTAGTTTGAACTTGATTGATGCCAAAACCACAAACATCACAAAGGAAACTGGAAACAAAAAAAAAAGAAGTTATTGAACATCACATGCATACCCATAAACTGATGTTCATATCTTGATCTATTGGATGAATGAAACAGGCATTCCCTGTGAGTTTTTCTGAGGAAAACCCTCAAGGGAATGTAATGGAAAAGAAGGAAACAAATTGGTGAGTGAGATTGACTCACAAACAAAAAAAATTCTATCTATTATTACACATTTTTTTCATGCACAAATAATTGGTCAGGATTTCCTTTCAAATGACAACCAATAACATTGTCATTTTTGGAATCTAACCATTATTTGCTGTTTTTAGTTACTCTTTGTTTTGTTTGTTACGTAAAACAAACTTTCTATACTTGATTGTGTGTTTTTAGTCATTGGATGCAGATCATATTTGTGGCATGGATTTAACTCTAGGCCACGCCATTTATTCGTTTCGAGAGCACTGATAACTCCACGTACGATTCCGTTTATTACAACTCTTTATTACACCGTTACACGCAATTTATTTAATTTTTGACACTCTTAAAATTATGAAAAAGTTCTTCAATTAACTCATCTTTGTTGGAGGTAAGGAGGTTCGAAAGAGAAGGATTTAGTGTTAAGTGCTTGAAGTATTACAACAATAAGTATCAAATTTGGAATGTTCAAGAGTGTTACTTTTATCTTAGAAAAAATCCTAATAATATAGTAAGTTATTGAACTCTAGCCCATATAACTATACAATAATCTATTGGACTTGTACGTGAATATATTATTATTTAATATATATATATATATATATATATAACAATATTTTTATATTTTTAAGAGAACATCATACTGGTCCTAACCAAACAGGAAGCTGCTGCATATAATTTTTAGATTAAATTTTCAATTTGATCTTCTAAAAGTTAAGGTATTATTAAGTTAGTTCTCTAAATAATTTTCCTAAAATTAAAGTGTCATATATTACTATTAATTTTATTATTTTCGTTGAGTCAGTTTCAACTTGGTGTTTCCAAAAATGCATGCACTCCTTAGGGCCAATGCCAAGAAAAGTGATAAAGATATTATTTATAAAAAAAAACTTAGAGAAAGGAGAGACTCACAAGAGGATCCAACTCCATTTTAGCGAGATGGTAATATACTATGTTTTAAATGGACATAAAATCAGTTGCTGTAATTTCAAAATTTACCCAAACTTATGTTTGACTGTTTGTTGTTTATTCAATCTAATTTTTTAGTTTCGATTTATCCATACTATATGTGAGTTAGAGGGCTTTTTTCATTCAAGAGTTCTATGAACCATGGGCACACACATATGATGGTGGAGTGTTTCTCGTGAATTCCTTTATTCTTCTTGAGAAAGCATATGATAGAGTCTTAAGAGAATCTTATGGTGGATTCTTGAGAAGAAAAAAGTAGCATTAAAGTATGTTAATGCTATCAAGGATATGTATGATGAGGTTATCACATGTGTGAAAGTCTGTAATGGAACATCAAGATATTTCCCTATCATGGTAAGTGTCCACCAAGGTTCAGCTCTTAGTTCTTATCTTTTTGCCTTAAAGATGGATGAACTAACAAAAGATATTCAAGAGGAAGTGTCGTGGTATATGTTTTTTGCAAATGATATCGTGTTTATTGATAGGACCAAAGATAGTGTTAATAGGAAATTGGAATTGTGGAGAAACACTTTGGAGTCTAAAGGATTCACGATAAGCAAGAGCAAGACGAAGTATATGAAATGTGAGTTTTTGCGGGTAAGAGATGGTGATCAAGACACAATGCATCTACTTGGTCAAGAGGTATCCAAGAAAGATGTTTTTAGATACTTGGAATCAATGTTGCAAAAAGGTGGTGAGATTGAAATCATAGAATTAGAGCAGGGTGGATAAAACGACAGAGTGCATTAGGCTTTTTGTGTGACCGTAAAATTTCCCTTAAGCTAAAAGGAAAATTCTATAAAATAGTTGTAAGACCGGCAATGCTATATGGAGCAGAATGTTGGCCAGCACAAAGACAACATAAGCATAAAATAGGGGTAGCATAAATGAGGATGTTAAGATGGATGTGTGGATATACAAAGATGGATAAGATAAGAAATGAGGATATTCGACGAAATATGTGAAAAGATGAGGGAGAATAAATTGAGGTGGTTTTTGCACGTTATGAGACGGCCACTGAATGCTCCCCTAAGAACAAGAGTTTGTTAACAAGAGCTTGACACAAAGAGAGGTAGTGATCGACCGAAACTTACCTGAAAAAAGGTAGTGAAACAAGACCTAATGGAGTGGGATATAGATTGACGGATAGTATGTCTTAAGACGAAGTGGAGAAAAGTTATAAGTTTGGTGGATAGTTAAACTCATTAGTAGTTTTATGTTCCAGTCATTCCTTTGTTTTAGTTCTTTTCCTCTTCTTTTCTTCCTTCTTCCTTTCATCCTTCTTTTATTTTAGCTTTATTTTTCTCTCTTTTATCTTTTTTTTTATTTATCATTGAGTTCATCTACCATCAATTCTAATTAACTTGAGTTAAAAATGTTAATATTAATGTTGATATGAAGTGTTTCTTCTTGTTTTTGTTTTTCAGCCATTAAACCTTTGGCCTCTGACTATTCTTGTAATTCAGGCAACTGTCATGTCCTGGATTTTTATTTCATTCTTGTACTTGAAGTTATTTCTGTGAATTCAACATTCTGTATTTTGATAGCCATCTTTAGTGGTTGCTAAATCGATAGTTCTCTTCAAAATTAATTCTTACTTTATATTGTTCTTATGCGTTAGACACCTGTTATTCTTAAACCGTTAATATACATTACATATTTTTATGTCCCAAGACATACACCCCCCAATATAAACTTTCATAGTGTCATTAAAATTAACAAAGTAAATAATATACAAGAAAGATAGATGTAATTTTTCAATGAAAAAAAGAAGTATAGAATTGATGTTAAATCTGAAAAGAGATAATCAGTATGCACCGGTCGCAACTGATCCGATGTTAAGGATGTTTGTTAGGCGGGAATAGTTTATTCTATTCTGTCTATTGTCTACATCACTGGAAATAGTTTATTGTGTTTACGTCACTCTCCATTGTTTGCTTTCTGTAATTGTTAAATTTCCACTGTAATTCATTCCATCTCCAATTCTCCATGATAGAATTGCATTATCCGTTATTTATTTAGATTATATATATATATATATATATATATATATATATATATATATCTTTCATTTTTTGTTATGTTTCTCATTCTTTATTACATCTCTTGTCACATTTATCACATTCTTTTTATCATTTTTTTCCTTATTTTTCCTCCGATGGAACTTGGAAGCTTTACAATTTTCCTTATTTGTTCAATTTTTCATTACTAGCAATTTTATAGGTATCTTGCATTCATACCCACATAAAGATTTTAGCATTTTTACTGCAAGAATGCTACCCCAATTATTTCTTAAATTCAGTAACTTCTGATCCTATATTTTCTACACATTGTACACTCTCATCTATTTAACGACGGAGTCTAAGGTGCGTAAGCTAAACAATTTTCGTATGATGTGTAAGAAATGGTTACCGTTGGATTGAAAATGTGAGGATGGATTAAAAATGGGAACCGATTGTGCTTTTTGCTTTTTGTAGACTAGCAACATGTGTGAATAGCTCACACAGTTGTACAAATACTAACGTGTGAATGCTTCCACGCCCCACCGCTACACCAAGGTCCCATCATCGTGACTTGTCAGATACCTAGTGGTGCATTTTTGTTGTGCAAGCTTTGGCTTTTCATTTTGCACCCGTGTAGCGTAAGTGTAGTTGTTTTTTAAAAATTCATCATAAATTATAATAAATTGATTATGGCAAAAAAACAAAAAAATAATATAAAATAAAAGTATATTTTTAAAGCACTAAATATTAAAGTTAAAAATAATAATAATGATAATAATGGTATTTTTATTTTTTTAAGCATGAAGAGTGGATAATATAAAATAAAAGTATATTTGTAAACTACAAAATATTGAAGTCAAAAAATAATAACAATAATGGTGTTTTTATTATTTTAAGCATGAAGATTGGATAACATAATACAATTTTTTTAAAATAATGGTAATATAAATGATTATAACTTAAAAACGTAATTGCTTATGAATAAACTTTTTTAAAATACCTTGAAATCGGTTCGGCATTGACAATAAAATAAATGCACGTGAAGGTATAACGACCCGTCACGTTGTCACTGTATTACTAGCTCATAACCGTAACATAAATTCATTTTAATAAAAATAACACCCCTTTGGTTACTTGTAAAAACAATGGTAAATTTTTCGCGAGCATATAACGACCGTCCTCATAGAAAATAAGCGTAAACGTAATTGAAGGTGCTCATAAGACATTTCAAAAATATGTATGCACATACCAGACATAATTTAATTACAAGTACAAAAGATTATGTCTCAAAATACACATCAAGTGTTTTACAAATAGAAAGAGAAATAGAAGTCATGGGTGTAATTAGAAAAACAAGGAGTGCATCCATTAAAACAAGGGGTGCATCTAGCAAAGTGCAACTCCTGCCCGGGATCATGTCCATAGACATCCCGGCAAAACACGACAGCTCCAAACAACCCGGTCCTCTTCTAAAAACACCTACTACTGTCCATCTGCTCACATGAACCCGATTCGCGATCATCAGAGGTACCATACCACAAGGTACAACAAAGCAAAGGTGGATTCATCACATTAAATAACAAAGCAAAGGTGAGTTCAAGAGGCAACACGGTCATCAACATGTCAATATAAACGTCCAAGCATTCATCAAGCACTAACACGCACGAACATCTGCAACCATTTCATAAGTCTCCCTATAATATCTAGCATGATGCATGCTCTTGACTCAATTCTCATCATGCAATGTGGTACCATCCCAGAAATGGGTCATCCCTGTGGTCAAATGATGCAATAGCTTGTTAGGGCCACTCTTTCGTGCACAGGAATCACCCCCATGGTGATCAGCCAATGAGTGTCAGAAGGAGTTCCCAACAGACGTGGCCCCCCAGTACCTCCGTACCCTACAGCCAATCATCAACCCCATTTTCGCCATGCAAATGTCGTATGTTACGTAGGCACCATCAATATATGACCCGGCTAGGAACACAATCCTTCCTCGCAAGGGTAACCCGTCATACAACCCCTATATAACATATCGCCCACACAAGGGCTCAACGATGCACTGGTCGTGGCCGTCGCAAGGTTTACCACCACCCAGTCTCGATATCTCACGGCTACCGCCCACACAAGGGCCTAACGATGCACTGATCGTGGTCCTCGCAAGGTTTGTCACCACTTAGTCCCGGCATCTCACGGCTACCCATAGAATATCACCACGACACCATTAATGTATGATCCAGAACCAGGCTCAACCCGACCTGACTAGGATAACGCCTTACACCCCCATGTGTATTTATGTATATCCAAACATATTCCTCATCTCAAGCCATCACGTAGGCCAAGTTTGAATGTCACCAACATAATCATATACGTCATCAACAAACACGTACAAACAAGTGAACCGGTGTGAAGTACGAGGTGTCCAGGTTGGCACTTAGACATATTATCTCAAGGTGAGAATCCGAACAAAGTCAGACAAAGGCGGACAGGATCGGTCAATGCCAGTAGAACTCGGACAAGGTTAGTAAGGGTCGATCGAAGAGGTAAAGTTTGGTCAAGTGAAGACAAGGGTAGCAAAAATGGTCGAGGTCGAAGGAACTCGGTCGAGGTCGGTTGGATTTGATAAGGATTTGCCAAAGGCGGTTAAGAGGTCCTTAGGTTCCTGATAAAGTTTTAAGGACGGGTTCTGCACTATGTAATCGATTGCATAAGCGCTATAATCAATTACAATAGATAGCGCTTGTAAAACCCCGGATTTGTATTTCACCAATCCACACAAGGGTGTAAGGGAACCCGGTAGTTCATTTCCCAAGAGCATACAAGATCGGCCGAGTAAGGAACCCGACAGTTCTCAAAGAAAAGGGTTTGGACTTAGCAGTTCTAAAGGGAACATCCCATCTCGGGTGAGGAACCCGGTCTCTTTAAGAAAAGGGAAGGATGAGCTTCTAGAGGCGACACGTGTATGTAACCCGATCGTTTTAGAAAAAGGAAAACAAGCTCAACCGAGTAGGGGAGTCTGATGGCTCTTTTCTCGAGAAGACACGAGCTCATCTGAGTTAGCAACCCGATAGCTTTCTCTATGGGGAGGTAACTTGAGCTCAACAGCTCTAACATATCACACGGGTAAGGAACCCGATATACCTTATAAAAAGGAAACGAGTCTTAACGACTCTAAGGGAACGACCCCCGGTAGGGAACCTGGTCTACTGAGATCCGTCAACAATGACTAAGTTACGTCCTGCATGCATGCCACGTAATCCGCTCAACTCGGTCTACCCATCCCGGTAGCCGACATCAAAACACGAGGATTTGACACGTATATTTAACTCGGCTTGCCCATCTCGGTAGCCAACATCAAACACAAGGGATTTATGTCTATGTGTAACCCGACCAATCCATCCTGGTACTCATTACCTTCACGAACACTTCCACAAGTGTCTTAGAAACTCTTCAACATCAAAATGCCAACTTCACTCACATGCACGGAGAGTTCTTAAAACATCTACTCCCTCACAAGAACACCAAACATCAACACAAAACAACATTCAACAGATTTAAGGCATACCAAATCTCATTCATAAAAGACGTAGTTTTTCTGGGAAAAATATCGCACACACCAGGAACATGCAGTTATCATCACGGCTGGACTCCTTGACCCCCAAATCGTGATACCTAAAGCTGTTAAGTAACACGATAAACTCCCCTTACGTAACCAGGAGTTCGTTCACGAGCTTCACGGTGTGTTCGTCCTAAGCATCAGTTTCAACCACGAAGTTCCTCTCAGTGTCGGGATTTTTGCTGCAGCTACGGTGGCTCTCTTAGGTTGGAGATAACAAAGAAGGGGTTGAGAACGAGAAGTTTTTGGGTGAGTTTTAGAGAGAAAACAGAGGAAACGAAAAGGTAGAAGAAGGGAGAGTGAACTTGTTGCTATGCTAGCCTGCTGCCGTTTATAAACAAGACTGATACAGTATGTCCACTTAATGTGCACGGCCAGCAACCACAGTACAGTAGAATTGACTTACGTCCAATACCTACCAAGCACGCATACCAAGACAAAAGCACTCAAACAACAAGTTATAAATAAAACAATTAATCAATCCACATAACACATGTAATTTAATTAATATAATGCACACACATCAAGCATCCAGATTAGCAACTTATAATCCACGTCGTTACAGAAGGCGCCTCATAATCCATGATATGCCCAAGCCCAAATCTATTTCTATGATAGTATCTGACAAACAAAAATATTACTAATATTTACCACTTCAATTCTTGTCTAAATGAGATCCATCACTTAAAATGTTTATTAAGGATGAATTTTATTAATTAAGTAAATGGTCTCTACAATTTAGTGTCCGCCTATTTTATAGGTAGAGTCAATTTTACATGTTATGACATACATTATATTAATTTTTAAAAAATTGAAAGTGAAATTAATTTAAACATGTAAATTTGAGTCATATTTAATGACTCAAAATTTACTATCTTTTGGTACATACTTAAAGTTTACTTTAGCAATGTTTGAAAGAATAGACTCATACTCTTGTGAAAATAATTTTTTATTATGGTAAATAAAAATTATAAATTTATATTATAAAATCATATATTGATATCAAGAGTATAAGTTTGATCACATAACGTGATCATTACATTAAAAATGATTTTTTTTTAATTTTAATCATTTAATATGATTTTCCGTAGAAAAATAATTTAATATGATTTAATGATCTAAATTTTGATTTATAATTTCTCATAATTAAACGAAATCATTTTCTACTTTTGGTATAGTTTAGTTTTATATACAAAGTGGCTAAACGCCGAAACTAAAAGCCACGAAATATGCTAACTTAATGTAAACATAATTGATAATATTATCTGGAAAATAATATGTTGTTTTAAAAATTTACATTTTTGTATTATTAACTTGTGGTTATACAATTAAATATTGAGTAAAATAAATTTTATTGTTTGATAATTTACGGATTATGATCAATTTGATCCCTGTATTTTTATGAATTTGTGAATTTGATTTGGAAAAAAAAAAGAAAATATATTGAAAATGAAGAAAAATGATTTTATTCTATAAAATGCATAATAATTTAAAAATGCATTTTCACACGTTAGTATTTGTACAACTGTGTGAGCCATTCACACTTGTTGTTAGTCTACAAAAAGCAAAAAGCACAACCGGTTCCCACTTTTTAATCCATCCTCACATTTTCAATCCAACAGTAACCATTTCTTACATATCATACGAAAATTGTTTAGCTTATGCACCCTAGACTCCGTCAAAGTTCAGTCCACTTCCAAGTTGGTTCAAATTTTAATCGCATTTATTTACTCTTTTTAATTAATAGAGCTGGGTATAAAAGAGTAAGTCTGGTTTGCATAGGCCCACAAGCAAGTAGGTCAGACCGGACTGGCCCAAAATAAATGGGCTAAGGGAATTGTTGGTTTGCATTGCGCTAGTTAGAAAATAAAATATAAACAACTGAAAAATATTTTTAAAAATTGTTTACGTACTTACTATTTTAATATTTAAAATCGTTTATTAATTATTAACAAGTAGTGAATATTTTTTTAAAAATAACAGGATAAGTTGAATTCTAAATATGAATGATACAAATAATTTCATGTTAAAATGAAAATAGATATTTATTTAATAAAAAGTAATTTTTTAATTTTAAAAAAATATTGATAGATTAAACGGCTTGATATACTAATCGCTGACCAAACCTATTTAATCATGGAACAACTCGTTTAATGTGAGTTAAACATGCTAACATGTATAGGCTCACATTTCAAGTGCTCTAGCTGAAGATAAATTCTTAAAAATTATTTATGTTGATGAATATCTCTTAAGAATACTTTCTTTCAAAATTAATTATTTTAATTTATATATATTAAAAAGGCAAGACAAATTAGCTAGTCAAATCGTAAAAGTAATTTAGTTTGGTTTATAAATATACAAAAGGAAGATAATTAAAAACAAAAAATTGTATTTCACAACAATTTAAGTTTGTAAGAGTATTTTATGCTTACTCAAACAATAAATAAATAAATGTAGATGGAACATGGCATTGGAGGCATGGAAAGAGGTAAGAGTGGGTGAAGGTGAATCGTGATTGGTTAAGGACATCGGGTACGGGTGCCCGATAACGGAAACTCGGGTATGACACTTAAACACTACACTACTCTCACCAGATGATGGAAGCGATAAGATAAGCCAAACACTCCACACTTTCTTCCATCTTCCTCTCTTTCCCCAATTCCGAACATGGAAGCCACGGCCTCCGCAATCAGCTTCGCCCTTCCCTCCACAAAAGCCCAAGCCCAACTCCTGACCCGGCCCATCAATCCATTCACCATTCCCTCCCGCAGCCCAGCCCACCGCCCCCCCGGCGCGCCTCCCCACCATCCGCGCCGCCATTCCCCGCACAAAGAAAGAGGCAACGGTGGAGACGGTGCGGGAACAGCTAGAGAACTGCTACCTCCTCGCCGGAATCAACTACAAGGGCTTCACGGTGAAGCAGTTCCAGGAGCTTCGAAAGACGCTCCCAGAAACAACGAAGCTGATCGTGGCCAAGAACACGCTCGTTTACAAGGCCCTGGAAGGCACGCCCTGGGAGACGCTGAAGCCCTGCATGAAGGGCATGAACGTCTGGCTCTTCGTCCACACCGAGGAGATCCCTTCCGCCATCAAGCCCTACAGGGACTTCCAGAAGGAGAAGAAGCTTGAGGACAACGACTTCACCGGCGCCGTTTTCGAAGGCAAGTTTTACGGCCCCGATGAGGTTAAGAACCTCGAATCCTTGCCCACGCGCGCTGAGATTTACGCCACTCTTTTGGGGGCTTTGAAGAGCCCTGCTTCCGCTCTTGTCGGCACTCTTCAGGCTCCTGCTAGGGAACTTGTTACGGTTCTCAAGGCGCATATTAAGAACCTTGAAGAAGAACAAGGTGTTGCGCAATAGATACCTATAGGTGTGTAACCTTGTTTATGTGTTTTGTTTATTGCATTTCAGTTGTTCTTTCTTTCCTTATTTCTTTATGGATCTGTAGATTATTATTATCATGTGTTGTCTTGTCAAGAAAAAAAAAATGTAGAATGGTGCCTAGGAATTGGGAATGCTGGAAATTCTGTTCCCTTTGAATCATGCTATTTCACTATTTATTGGTTATTATGCGCACACACTGTGGTGATTGGAGTGCTGGGAATCATTCTGGACATTGAAGTTCATTTTTAGTGTGTTCTCGTTGAATGAGTTTATTTATACCAATTGTGGCTACATGTAAAGAGGTTGGATATTGGGAATTGAATATGGGAAAAAAATAATTGTGAAAACTGGAGTAAAACACATGGGGAATTAAATCCATTTTACTATACCACAGAAATCTAATGTTGTAAAAGGATGCACCAGTTGTTACTTAATGAAATTTCTGCAAATGTCCCCACCTCCTTCTAGTTTGGAGGTTCACTGCCTCATGATTGAACCAGTAATGTTAAATTTGGCAATCATATCAATTATCAACCGTATCTCCATGATAGCAATAAAATCCAAGTGTAACATAAAATATTATGTGAAAAACGAAAAACCAGGTGAAATACAGAAACTCACTTCTTAGTTCTTACCTCTAACTATTTGATATGATTCCACATCATAATATGTTAATCAACATCAAGCTCATCCAAATCTTATAAAAATGATAGACTTCGTGTGAAGGACCCCGATTGCTCTCATTAAGTAACATTCAGGCACAGCCAATGCCTTATACACAACTATGTATACACACAAAAATTCAAGCTTTGTTTCTTGACTTTTTTAACGTCGTATAAAAATATTTCTGAGAAAATCTACATGTAATCAGCAATCCCATGACTCTCTCTCTCTCTATATATATATAATTGATGTCTTCTATTAAGGATTTTGTTCCTTCTTGTGTAAGGCTCTTCTTAGAAGAGGGTCTTTTTTTTGGGGCGTGGGTGAGGGTGTTCTCTAGGTCTGTAAAGCACTAAAGCAAGATACAAGACATTGACATTTCATTTCTGACATATTTCCCTCAAGAGTTGTGAACGTTTTATAATGACATTCTTGTGCACCTAATTTATCCCTCAAGAGTCAAGACTCTTTCCTGCAGCTGTATCATCCTCCACCAAATATGAGGTAAGTGAGTGGAAGTGAAACTCTCTCTCTCTCTCTCTCTCTCTCTTAAGGATGGTGCAACCAGCTGGAGAGAGTCTAAGTCCAATTTGGGTGCGATGTTAATGATGTCCTTACCAGCCTACCTTTCACCCTCTCTGTCAAGGCATGTGCAATTCCCATATTAAGATATAAATAATCAAGTTGTTTCCATTAGTTGAAGGCCTTTATGAAACAAAATCAAATACTAGAAAAGTGGCATACTGCATTTCTCATAGAAACCTTCAGGGAACGAAGGTAGAAAGTAATCGCCAGTAAACAAAATAAAATGGAAAATTATATCATGTAATATATGTGTCCACGTGAATAAATATGTGTCCACGTGAATAATTTGGATCATTCTGAAGAAATAGTGAAGGGACACAATGTTATTTCGTGACATATGCAGAAGTAGTAGTTGTACGCAATTACCATTACTCGAAAAAAAAATGATTACCCGAGTTTTGAAAAGTACTGTGTCTCACTTAAGTTATTTTTAGATGACTAAAAGCGAAAATCAATGATATCTTCTGCTTGAAGTTATGTTCCAGTTCGGCAAATTTTAGAATGGTTGCATGGCAGAGCCACACACTTGTAAATGACAGTTTCCATTCTCAGGCCCAAGTCTGACAACTGCCAAATAAGATAACTGCGTATAGTTTTAATTAATTGTGCTTTATTTTACCAGATAACAACTGGTAGCTTGAGAATTTTATTCACTTAGTGACCAATTGATTCGTTTCTCACTGAGATCATAAAACAGATCACGAGAATGGAATTTTATTCGAATTTAATTCTAACTCTCATGCTCTTAAACATTCGTAAAGAGATTTTGTTGAATTTGGTTTAAGTGAAAAAGTACCTCATTTTCATTGTAAAAAAAACAAGCGTAAAGTAAATTCCGTTCTTTCAAATAATCGCAAGTGAACCCAATACTAAGAAGTTAACTCATATATTGTTTTATTTATATAAAAAGATCATCAAGAGAGTGGAGAATTTTGATGCAATTACTACTGTACAAGTAGCACACACTATTAGTGAAACAGAAATTACATCAATGCGATACTACACGATGAAAGACTCCAGGACAGGAGAGTAGTAACTTTAGCGATCTTCATGCTCGTGGCGAATCAGAAGTAATCAAATGCATGATCCAACATGGTAAGCATCAAACTCCATTTCTCCATCCATCAACATAATGGCATTCTGCTCCTGCATCATAGCATTCTTTCATGAAATGATGCAAATACAAAAACCGTTGAATGCTTTAATTTGGACCAAAACTGGAACTGAATTTTGAAAACCTCGTAAGTATAGCCCTCCACACTCACCACAAAGAAATATATATAATCTGTTAAGGAGTTGAAACCTGAGGATATCATGGCTAAACTGAACACAATTACAAGAACAATATTTGATCATACCTGTTTAGTTATTTCACTCATTATGTCATCCAAGGACTCAAAAGTATTCTGCATGAGACCTTCTTGGGACTCCATGCTCTGCAAAATGCAGCCATCAATTGACTTCATCGAATAGAATTTCTCATTTTCACTGGATTGCGTGATTGATGGATTAACCAAAGATACGTCAATTCTCTTGCTGCTAACTGTATTATTTTGGTCTAAACTATGTCCTAAGGAACTAGTGTCTCCATTAGGAGAGAGAGACTTTATGGTGTTGAAAGTTTGACTCATTTCTTTGTTGCAACCCCGCTTATCTGCTTCCCAGCTCTGATGCTGGGTGTAACATGAAGTCAGTAAGATATTCTCAAGTAAGCCTTCTTGACATCGTAGCTTACCTCTAGCATCCTCCAAGGGAGGAGCAACAGCACTAGTGGAAGAAAAATCAACTGGATTGTTCCCACTGCAAAAAGTGGATGAGGAAAAGTTCAAGTTATTTTGAGCCAGCTGATCATTATTACTGACTGCAGAAGTATTGGCAGGAAACTTAGATATCTGAGTTGTTCCCTGCCAGATTTTATTACGCCGATTATAACCCAACTCACAGATGCCAGGGTCAAAGGCTTGTGTTTTCACCGAAGCAGCTCCAAGAGAAGAGTGATTTCCAAATGCTCCCGAATTTTGTGTTGGTGGGGAATTTCCTTGTAAAAGTAAATGATTATTTGAGAGACCATGTAGAGAATTATTTGGATTTCTAACAGTAGCTCTGCTGTTTGAGAAACCAGAGGAAACTTTAAATCCACTTGATGAACCGTCAAGTGGACTCAACTTCCTAATACCAATTGAACAATTATTTTGCTGAAATTGGTTAGCATCGATTGATGTTGGAATGCCCTGTAATAAACTTGAGGTTTGATTTGCAGAAAGCATGGACAGCTGCATGTTTCCAAGTGTTTTTATGGACCTGCTATTAATGTTTTGAGACTGAACAGGCTGAACAAGAAGAGAAGAGTTAATTCCTCTCAAGCCAGATGGGGAGTTCAGCCTACAAAACAGTCCACCAGATGCATATGATGGTAGTGTGGTGCTTATCATTCCTCCTGATCCCGACAAAGTGCGAAAGCCTTCTATTGAATCCATCTGCAGGTAAGGATCAGTATTACCCAACGTAGCAACCATGCTAGGCTGTTTAGTGGATTTTTTGAGACCGAGTCTGTATTTCTGCAATACAAAATGACAGCATAAGCTTATATCTAGAACAAAGTTGTTGTTCATTCTGCACATTTATATATCATAAATTACCATTGTTAAACTTTTAATGAGTTATCAGATCTAAAACATTCTCACACCAATTATTTGTCCAGTTCAGAATACAAATTACGCCCTTCAATAGGCCCCGGAATTGAAAACAAAGGGGCATATGATAAATTGGAAAGTTTGAGTTTATACCTGCAGATGGCTTGCTATGTTTTCTCGCGTAAGTCCTTCAACATTCATCAAGTCCAGTATTCTCTTGGGGAAAGCCTCTGTAATAACAGTTGAAACCTCACGTTAGGAGCTATAAAATCCACGTTAAGGTGCCAAATAAACATACATTATAGTTCCATGTTCTCAAGTCAAGCAAAATTAGATAAGTAGATATTCTTTATCACAAACTCACTGTCAATTCCCAGATGATTAATGGCAGCAAGAAATTTCCTATGCAACTCGGCATCCCAAACTAAACGAGGCTTCTTCTGATTTGAGGGTTCCTCATTTTCTTGATCATATTCTTCCTCTTCCTCATCCTCGCTTTGTTCCTTCCTTTTCTGACCCAGTTTTATATTCTGGTTGGCATTACTTTTTGATGCCATGGCTTGACTACATTCCCCAGCCATATAGCAGCCATTCTCCTCATTTGCAAACTTACCAGCCATACTGCAGGCTTTTCCCTCACTTGCAGTCTTATTCTTATCCTTGCTATCAATCCTCCTTCGCACTACATGTTGCCATATGTTCTGTAACTCTTCAATTCGAACCGGTTTCGTTAAGTAGTCACAAGCGCCGTGTATAACACCTCTCATGACCCGCTCTTTATCACCGTATCCTGACAACACTAGATCACACACACACAGACACAAAAACGCAAGAGTTTAAGTCCATACCATTACTGTGAGATGACACATGTTTCTGAGATTGAATCTCGGAATAAGAGAAAAAACCTCAACTTGAATGAATGTCAAGACAGAAGTGTTTGAGCTTACTGATAACAGGTAGGTCCATTTCAAGTTCCACTAGCTCAAGCAGCTTAAACCCATCCATGTCTGGCATATTCACATCACTAATAACAAGGTCAAACTTGTTTCGGTTTTTCCTCAACATGTCTAGCGCCTTAATTGCCTGATTAGTTGTAGTAACTGCAACAAACAAACATATAAATCAGATGTGAGATAAGACAAAGGAGTGTAATTGTCAAACGCTTAATCAGAATTATGGCAGGATTCATAGTTATAAAAGTAATGTAGCAACACACAAGAAAAATACATTTTTTTTAAAAAACTTCAGGATCGTAAGAGAAAAAATTTCATTTTTGGGAGAATAAAGAAAGAACATCCGACTTGCAAAGAAAGAAATTTTGAATTACAATGAAAATTGCCAACCACAAAGTATCCATGTGTCTAAAACTTCACATGGGAAGAGAATAACAAGAAAACAAATCATGCAACAATTCATGACCACTAGATGACAAGTAAAACCAATGTAGAATCGAATTGAGTGAATTAAAATGGAAAAGTGACTAACCATTATACTGGCATTTGCGAAGCAGGTTCTCCAATACTGTGAGGCACGTTTCGTCGTCGTCAACTGCAAGTACACGCATACCCACCGGAAAACGGTCTTCCACCCCCATCTTAAAGCAGAACCAAGTACCCAGATGAAGAATTATGCATTGTTTGGAGAACACACCAATCTCAGAGCAAAAAGCTCCAAACTTGACTACAGAAACCTTGTTTTCAGGGCTTCTTTCACGCAACAGACAAACAAATTATTAAAAATTAAAAAGGAGAGAGGGAGAGAGAAACGCAAGAAAAGGCTGGAGAGGGAGGGTAACAAAACAAAACTAACAACACAAATTGGACTATGATAGTGACTGCCAAAAAACAATGAGGGATTCAACATAAAAATACAAAACACAAATCTTTATTCTTTTAGAATTTCAGTGTAAGTGTCTTTCTCTCTGTCTGCGGCCAATGCTTCTCTCTGTCGTTCACTTTTTTCTTCCAACACAACAGAGTTAGTCTTTGTCTTTAATTATTTGTTAATTGCCTGTGTGAATGCTGAATACAAATACAATAATGCACCTGTCTTACCCTTTTTATATTCAACAAAACCACCTAAGACTAGGAGATTGATTGATATGATATCTTCGTGTGTAAAATATGTTGAAACGACCTAATTTGGGTAGGTAATTATATTCATTAAACCGCATTCTTTTCCATTTATTTCACTTTTTATTACTACATCACTTATTATATTTACTATTTTTTTTCTCTTTTTATTGAACTTCATACATGCCCAAAATGAGATCTTTACTCAATATTTTACATACATAAATTATATTTTTACCAATAACGATCAAGTGATAATAATGAATATATTTCTTAATCAACTAATTTAAGATTTGAATATGATATTGAGTATTTTTATATTAGAAAAAAATACTCACTTTAAGTAAGCTCGTAATATCAATAATAATTATTTTTTTTTTACGAGATTACTTTGTATTAATATTATAATCAGAAAAAAAGATATTATTTTAGTATTATTAAGATTAAATACAAGCATAAGTTAGGTGGATTTTGTTTACATAATAACCATATGTTAGACAAACTTTATTTTTAGTCTTCAATCAAAATTCTAGATTTCAATACTCAAACAAAATACCAAAAGTTCTAAGATTTAGATTGCTTTAAGTTATCACGAATTTATAAATTTGGATAAAAATTCGAATTCATAATACTTCTTTTATCTATAATTATAAAATCTTTACAATTAATTCGCATTCTTTAAAAAAAAGTAGATAATTTAATTAATCATATTAAATTAGTTAATTAATTGTATTATCATTCCAAAATTATTATTTTCTTCAATTATTTTTCATTAATATTTGGAAAGACAATAATAAAGTAATGCTAAGTAAAAAAAAATAATTAATATATCTAAAAATTAAAAAATAATCTTCTGAAAAAGGAAAATTATTTTTTAAAAAATAATCTTATAATTAAAGATAAAGAAAATAATTGATTAGAAATTATTGTACAATATCTATGCAATCGATCATGTACTATACTAAAAAGAATGAAACAGTGGTCAAAATGCCACTTTTCACCAAAAAAATTATCAGAATGCCACACACAGCATAGAAATTGTCAAAGTGCCACGGGGACAACTTCGCTGGCCAACCAAGCGAAGTCAAAGTGACACGTGGCTATCCAGCAATGGCTCAGGAGCATGGTCAAAGATCGCTATGACAAGTTACGAATTACGAACAGTGCATAATTCGCTAAGATATATAGCGAACAACGTGAAGCGCTCAGTGGGTGACATGTGGCGGGTTGGGAGAAGTTCGCATGGGGGCCTTGCGAACTCGTTGACGTGGACAGCTTCGCCTGCGGGTCCAGCGAACTAAGGTTCTGGGACCACTATAAAAACGTAGAAAGTGGCCCTCCACCCTCCACTCTACTTCCTGCTGGCTTGGTTTCCCTCTATCCAGGTTAGTTTTAATTTTTTTTTTTGTTTGTATTTTTTTAATTAGGTAAATTTTATTTTAATTTATAAATATATTTATTTTGAATGTGTCTCTCACTACACTCTATTATCTCATATTGCTTTTGTTGTTATAGGTTATTTTTTTTCTTATTTTTCTGTTTGTATTTTTTTAAATAGGTAAATTTTATTTTAATTTGTAAATATATTTATTTTGAATGTGTCTCTCACTACACTCTATTATCTCAGCTTGCTTTTGTTGTTATAGGTTATTTTTTTCTTATTTTTCTGTTTGTATTTTTTTAAATAGGTAAATTTTATT
>CM023957.1:6634516-6670434 GCA_013407115.1 Glycine latifolia
TTTTTTTCATATGCCCTCATCCTCCATGGGCAACCGTGAAAATGATTTTCACAAACCATAATAAGCCTTTTTGTATCACTTTTTTTTACAACCGTTGTGCGATGCTCGGCCATACAATATTGTTTTATTGCCATTTGAACATCCCGCTTGCTTTCAAACACCTGGTCTTTATATAGCTGTTGACCCATCTGCCAATTAGGTATTCGCACTCCTTGCATATCCTCTGACTCCTGATTAGGGTATGCCCAATTAATATTCGTGTAATGCGTTGTGTCAGACCAAAATGGAACGTTGCCCTCTCCTATATGATGACACATTAACCACATTGTTCATTAAAGCTGCAATAATTTTAACACTAATTACTGACAAAACAATATTCATCCATACCTGCAACCGGAGACTGCTCTTGCATTCCGACAATGCCCGGAGAAGGAATTGGAAAAGCACGATCAAAATCACCATCTACGTCGGTATCTGATGAGTCACTGTCTGGAACAACACCTTCATCCACCTCGTCCTCAGAACTATCCATAGGCCAAGAGGGGTCATAGGCCGGCACCATTTCATTGTCCACTACTTGCCTTGGTGTGGGTGATATATGCCTATCTTCATAATCCATTTCTTGGGTTTGTTGGGTTGGTAGTGGTGGTGATAGGGATACATCTCTATCTTCAGGATTCACCTGCGGCTCTCTGTTAATGTCGATTGAGCCAGTGGGTTGGACACAATGTTCACTGCTTGATTGTCCACCGCAATTTAATTCCGCATACAATTCGATGAATCTTGGGTTTTCTCCGTCGGAAGTGCATGCGTCTGTAACTAATGCTAAATCGTCATCATCTACAATATCCACACCCACCCACTGCACCGGGTTGCCCGATGCACATCTAGCAGTCAATCGAGAGACAGACTGTCCGCGTTGTAATCTCAACTTCTTGTAAATAATTTTCATTAGATCACGGTGGCTGCATCCTAGAGGCATGCGAAACATTTTACTTTCTCCTTCAAAAATTTGACCATTAGGTCCAAAATATTTGCTCCCATTATAATACACAATGGTGATTACACCATTTCTACTACCACTCATTTTGTGATTAAAAACTCAAAAATAACAGAACATGCGGGGGTGTAAAAATTAAACCAAAATAATATAAGATGTGTCTTGATGTAAAAATAAGGGGAGTACTCACCTATTTTGGTTCAAAGTGTTTGGGGCTTAACAATAGACAATGCAAACTAACACAACACGCCAAATGTAGAAAACGGGAAACAAATATGGCTAAACTTGAATTTCTGATTTGAACAACTGAAGAGGAGTATAAATAGGGGTAAGGGGGAACTAAATTCGCTCCTTTTGGTTGCAAAATAAGTTAGTTGGGATTAAATTCGCTACAGTTGGGTGCAAAATATGTTACGTAACTTCGCTATGCCCCCCCAGAGACTTAAAATGGATCTGCCACGTGGAATACACCAAAGGTCCACGTAATTCGCTATCCTAAGCAGCGAATTTGACACGCGGAAATTCGCATCCCTGTGCAGCGAATTCAGTTGCCAAGTCCTGAACCGCCACGTCGCAATTTGACTTCGCATGGCTGACTTGCAAACTTGACGCGCTACAGACTTTGCTTCCCTGTGCAGCAAACTTTGTTGCCCATTGCTGGATAGCCACGTGGCACTTTGACTTCGCTTGGTTGGCCAACGAAGTTGTCCCCGTGGCACTTTGACAATTTCTATGCTGTGTGTGGCATTTTGATAATTTTTTTGGTGAAAAGTGGCATTTTGACCACTGTTTCAAAAAGAATGATGGGTGGTCTTCAACCAATACAGTATGTCTCAATAGGAGAGGACTATCACTTTATCTTTTACTTTTTTTAGGTTTAACTATATTTTTTCTTATAATTTTTTTTTTCATTTTTGTTCCTAAACAAAATTTAGTACTTATAAAATATATTTATTTTATTTTTATTTTTTAAGTATTTTAGATAACACTTTAAATAATAAAAAGTACATTAAATAATAAAAAATGTTATCTAAAACATTTTAAGGATAAAAAAATACAATAATCACATTTTACAAATAATAAGACAGGAAAAATTATAGAAATAAAAATAAAAAATATTAAATTATAAGACAAAAAATATATTTAAACCTTATTTTATGAACAAATATTAATTTGTTAATTTTATGAGAAATGTCACTTAAAAACTATGAATCCATACTCTCTCATTTCCGCTTTTTCCTTCATTCTTAATTTTTTCTCTTAATCATCAAGTCAATCTTATATCTTCTTATTTTATCTTTTAGTGTGGAAGAAAACAATCTATGTTATGTTTTGACATACTCTTATTAAAAACTACACTCATTAAATTAAATAACCAATATAATTACATTAAATATGGTCGCATTTAAAATAAGAAATGTGAATTTCCTACTAAGATGATATTTCATTTTTAATTAACTATATTTGTAGTAAAATTATTAAAATAAAAACTCTGGGAAATATTATAAAATATAATTAGTCACTATTTTTTTAAAAAAATTTGCGATTAATATATTCTTTATATTACAAAATATTTATGATTAATATATGAAAACAAATTTTGTTCTCTTATGATTAAAAAATAATTTTAAAAAAATATTAAAACTTCCTAATTAATTAACAATCATGCATATAATTTTAATCATATATCTCGTTATGATAAATGTGGTTTTCAAGTTAAGATGCTGCTTTCAGACTAATTGAGGTTTGATGGACGTTAATTGCATATAATTACCAATGTTTTCACACCATATCATTATGGTCAACTTCAAATATGATTATGTTTGAGACTGCTTTTTACATTAAATTGTGTTGCCATATTTAGATTTACAGACTCATAACATAGACCAAAATAATGTCATGTCCTCAATTTTTTTTTCAGTGACAGTATCTTTCTCTTTGTCTGCGGACAATGGCATTGCCTCTATCTGTCGTTAACTTTTTCTTCCAACAGAACATAATTAGTCTTTATCTTTAATTATTTGTTAATGAGCTGCTGTGAACGCTGAATACAATAATGCACCTAGCTTATCCTTTTTATTTTATATTCAATTAAACCTTCTATAAGATTCATTGGTAGTTTGGTACGGCATCTCTCATGCATAAAGCTGGAATTCAATACAATCCCCATTGCCATTGCCCATCAGTTTCCAAGTTTTTGATTTGAATAGTGCCTATATAACCTATCAAATCCAACATTTAATATAAGCAATCATCCATTCACAATTAATTTTTTTTTAGACTTAAATATTTTTTCCAGCAATTTAACATTTTTTTTCGTTTTTATTTTTATAATTTTTTAGTCATTACAAAATATTTTATTTTGCCAAACTTTAATGTGTTTTAGATCACATTTTTTAACTGTTCAAAATATATTTTTTATTATTTAAAAAATACTTTAAAAACAAAAACAACATAAAATAAATATATTTTACAATAACTAAAATGGAAAAAAATTACAAAAGACAAAAATGAAAAATAAATACGAATGAAAAATATATTTAAATATTTTTTATAGTATTTTTGTTTAAAAGATTTTCAAATATTTTTACTTATTATTTGATGAGTTTAGTGGTCATATATGCATTGAATTACAAATCATTGTTAATTTGTTGCTATAACTTTTAAATTTATAATTATTATAAAGTTAGCAAATTTATTATATTTTATAAGTTATAATTGGATGAAAGTTTAAAATTATTATACATTATTTATTTTTTCTTATTTGATACACAACTTAAAAAAATATTTTCTATTACATTGTCATATTATCATTCTTCGAGTATATCATATAGATTTGCAAACACAAATTAATAAAGAATTAAATATATTTTAGTTTTTCTAATTTAATATATTATTATTATTATTTATTTAAAAATAATGATAATAAATTATATTTAATTTATTTTTCTTCCAAAGACTTTATTCAAGAGAATCGTTCTTTTACCAATTGGACCAACTATTTTTTACATCTAATAAACATTTGACGACAAAGCTATCAGTAACTTTGGAGGAATATGTGCGTGCGCAGGATGGCCCGTGGCCTAGGAGGAACTAATTTTTTTATTTATTCTTAAGTCTTAACTTTAACATTGTGTCGTTTTCGTTGGTGCTGAGTCACCACTGTCCACTGCCACTGCATCTCTCGCCTACTAAATTTGGATAAAACAAAAACAGAACATACTTCTTTGTTTTAGAACTTAGAAGAAGTTACTTTGTTTTCATTTTTTATATAGATTTTTTATTTATGAGATGTTTTCACTTTTCAAATGGTCATAAGACATTTTAAAAAAAAATACAAATTTTTTAAAATTATCAAAAACTTATTTTAAGTTTCTAAAATAATATAACTATGTTCATAAAAATAAAAAGTAGTTTTCACAGTTGGAAATAAACGAAATAAATATTATTTTTCATGAATTTCTGTTTATATAATTTTTAAAATAATTATTATAAAAATTAATAAATATATATGATAATTTGTAATTGAATTACTAAATATAATTATTTTATACTGTTACTACATAATGTGTTTTTTCTCTCTCTTTTTCGATCATCTGTATCAAAACATAGTGTAAGAGATAGGAAAATCCTGTACAATGTATTTATCTTTCTCTCTCAAAATCGGAATAATGGATCTTCCTTAACACCTCTCACTACGTTTCCACTTCTAATTGAAGCGTTTGTGGGCCCCCTTTCTTTATGCATCTTCAAATTAAATGAAAAGAAATTAGTAAATCTTGTGATTGATACATGATCCGCTTATTTAAATTTATTTGTTGAAAAATGTTTTTTAAAAAAAATAAATATTTTTTTGTGTTTGTGTAAACTGTTTTTACTTAATTTTTTAAGAAGCAAATTCTATCTAAATATTTTTAAAAAAATAAAAGTCACTTTTCAATAATTTTTTTATCATTACATAATTATTTTTTAAGTTTAAACAAACAGGACCATATAGTTGAAATTATAAAAACTGATTACACATGTATGCATGTTTTTAATTTATTCAAAATTTACTATATGATTATCAGAAATAATATCAGAAAATTTAACAATTAGATATGTTAAATTTGTATTTTGCAAGTTATTAAGTAATACATGTGCGTGAATAAACCCCTATTATATATTCGTGTCTTCGTGAGTCAATAAAGAAAGATTGAAAACTAGGTACCAAAAAAGTCAAGCTATATATGTAGTGCAAACAACTTGTACCATACTACCGTGATACTCCCGCTAAAACATTAATTTTAGCAAGAAAATGAAAAAGGTTATCATGGTCGACCATGAAAGGTGGCAGTGGTACACTGTTGGGAGACTCATCCTGTGGTAAGTGCATGGTAAAATACTGAATGATTGAGGGCATATGTCAATCAAGGAATCACTTCTCAAAGCTATAGTATGGCACCCAAACTTTTTAAGACAAAGTTTAGGGTAGATGAGATGAAAGAAAATAATCAACAGATAAGATTACTATTATGCAAATTCTATGCAAACTTCATATTTATCAGGAACATCATCTAAACTCTAAGGATCCCTACATTCTCAGATACAATTTGTAGACTAAATTACTTGTTTCTATTTCCTATATTCCAATTAGAAGTAGCTTATAAAAGAAGGTAACAATTAAGAAAGAAAAAGAATATTTCTTTTTCATCCACGTGCTATTTTTTTAAAAATTAAAATATAAATAAAACAAGTAATATCAACCCTACAATCATAATAGGCAATAGCAACTTTGTGTGACTTGCTTAACTATAAGGACAAAGAATACAAAAAAATATTCCTTTCATTCAATGCTGTACAGTGCATCCAATGATGATATCTATTTTTTTTGTGTGTGTGTATGTTTGAAGTGTAATTTTAATGTTAGGGTTATTATGAAAATGTTCTTACTTTCTCTTCCATGTCATGTTATCATATATATTTTTTCTTCCCCCCGCCCCTATCAAATCAGTTATCGCATTTATTATTTTCATTATTTATTTTATTTTCTTTCTATTTCTATCGCTCTACCACCCAAATTTAGCTCAAAATTGGGTGGAGAATGATATTTTTCATTTTTTTGGACGTACCACTTTAAAATCAAAAGCTAAACAATTAAGTGAATTAACGAAGGCAATAACTTTTGCATGGGAAAGAAAGAAAACAAAAGGGATTGTCATGTCGAAGTGAAGTATTTTTATTTGTGAATAAAAAAGAAAGGATAGGAATCAAGAGGTACATTTGCCCGTCCTATGAAGCAGAGGAAGGTGGGGAATCCGAGACCCCCATGACGTTACGAATTATGATTGGCTGAGAAGGGGATTAGGAACAAGCGAGAGGTGCGGACAAATCTTTTTTGATAAGACCTCTATCCAAATGCACTTTGGTGGGGGGCACAAACCACTATTTGCCATTTACTATGATGTTGCCTCTGACCTTGCTTAGTTGCTCTACTACCAGATCACTCAATAGTCAAATTGCTTCTCTCCCTTACACACTCAATCCCTAAAATATGATTTCAATTTTTAAATAAATATATGTCAAAAAAAGTTGATCTTGATAATAATTAAGAAGCAAATTTATATCTCAGAAGTAACAAATTCATATTTTCAGTTCTATCTTAATATTAAATCATCATAAACTAAATCTTTAAATATATTTATAAGTTAGATCAAACTTTTATATAGACTAAACCGTAACTTAAAAAACAAAAACTTTAACAGTTAAATAAGCAGACTCAAGCATGCTAATTGATAAAATCTAATCTAACCTATTTTCATTTCTAATAATCTTTATTTCTTTTTATCTGTCCATGTTGGAAGAGAATATACGGGTTCAAAAATATAATTATGTTATTTTTATATATTTTAAATTTTTTAATATAACATACATTATTATTTTCTTCTCATTTTATAATAAATATGTATAATACTTACAAAAATAGATAAATATAAGTGCTAATAAAAAGTATAATAATTAATATTGTATTAAAAGATTAATGTCTTAATGATTAGTGTTCTTAAAAGACGGGTTAAAATCAATAATGAACATTAGAAATGGACACAAGCACAATTAAGACAAACACGATATTCTGCTTTTCTCTGCCTCCACCACCACCCCTTTTGATGGCCCATGATATGTTAGACATTACACTATCAAAATTTTAAAAACTTAAATATAATTTTTGCCTTTTGTAATTTAATGTTTTTTCATTTTTATTTTTATAAATTTAATTTTTTTATTTTAGTCCTTATAAAATATATATATATTATTTTTCATTCTTAAAATATTTTAGATAACTTTTTTCCATATTCGAAACACTTTTTGACTATTTAAAATGTTTTCTAAAATACCTTAAAGAAGAAAAATAAAATAACACGTTTTACAAAAATTAAAATAAAAAATAAATTTATAAGAACGAAAAAAAATTACTAATTTGCATAAATGAAAAAGGTATTTAAGCCAATTCTAAATGCTGGGAGCACTAAAATATATTTTGACTTTTCTACCTGTCAGAGGTTAAGAAAAACATTATTATTAAGAATGTCGGATATGTACCTTTAGGACTTGGGAGCTGAGACAGATATGAAATATTGAGAATGGGAAATGTTACGACATTCGTTTTAACATATTTCTATTTTTATTATTTGTTGACATGTATTTTGAAAATTGAGATACTGTATTATTTCATGAATTTTATTGTGGTTCATATTCTAAAAGACACTTAAATCTTGATTTTTTTATATAACGCTTAAGTTTAATCTTAATTGAACTTTGTACCAAAAAATCTTAATTGAACGAATTTATTCACAGTCAAGGAATAAGAGATTTTACTTATCTCATTAAAGATATCACTTTCTTTTCCTTCACGACGATATTCTTATTCTTTGGATTATAAGGATTTCTCTCCATACATTAGGAATTAGGCTTCTCTAAAGTAAACAAATTATTTTTAAAAATAAAATAAATAATTTCAACCAATTAACAGAAAATTACAATTAATATTATGATACCTGCTCAATAAATCATGTACATATTGAAATATTAATTATTTTCTCTTTCTCACCCTAAAGGATATAAATCCTTACACTAGGGGTGTAATCTCACATGTATGAACATAATTTAGGATATGTCTAAATCAACTTTTTCAGAAATACTTAAAGGATAAAAAATATAAAATAAATTTGTCCATAAATTAAAATTAAATTATTTATAAATTAATTTATAGAATCTTTTTTCATATTAGCTTGCATAAATGATGATTTTTTTATTTATATATAAGTTAATTTTAGCTTTGAATTAGAGTGGGAAGAGCATCCCACAACAAGAAAAACTAAATCAAGGCCCTAACGGCCCAACCAAAGAACTTATGTGCATGTTTGGTTTATCATTGCAAATTGCAAATGTATATTGGTAGCAAAAAGACTTTTGAAAAAATATTTACATCTTTTTTTTTAGTCCAGTTTTTGTTGGACTGTTGAATTTTGTCTTAGAATTTCTATACATCAAGTTGTTGGATTGTTGAATTTTGTCTTAGAATTCGTATACATCAAGTTGAATGATAAATCAAATATGCTCGTAAACATGATGCATCAAAGCATCATGCAAAAAGAGGAACATAAGTAAAAGAAATATCAGCATAAAACAAAGAAACATCAATCTTTGCAAAACAGTTTGCAACTCCATTCGCGTATCTGTCAATATGAATGACACTAAAAGACTCAAGGTCTTTGAATCAGTCTCGATAATCAGCTTCGAAAAACCATGAGTCTCCGCATGCACGCGCCAATAATATGCACATTTAGTAACGACTAACGAGTATATTTGGAGATGACGATGATAGAAACAAACGTGTTTAGGAAAAGCGGACAATTTTTTTTTTAACAATCATTTGTTAGTAATAGACAAGTTAATTTTAGCAATAAATTATAATGATTATTTTTCATTTCTTTAGTTGAGAACTTCTAAATCATGATTGGAACAAAAGTTACAAGAAATGAGCTTTTATCGAAAGTATGAATTGAAACTTTCCTAACGAGAATCTAAACACACGCTAGTTGTTACTGAGGCATGCACTAAAAGTATTGTTTGATATGAACAAAAGAATACTCTTAAAAAATTAGTGCATTACATGACTGTCCTAATTGCTGACAACCTAACACATGTAAATATTCATGTAATTTATGAATATTTTTAACTGTAAATGTGTTTTTACTCTTTATATCTTTTATAAATAATCTTGTAATTACTAAACAGTTACTTAATATTAATCTAAATATATCATTAGCGATTACTATGAGATATTTCCTGACATGATATGCATAAATATGTATTACGTCAATAATAAACAATGACAGACTAATTTTACAAAAATTATGAGAATCAAATTCAATAAATAAAAAATTGAAAAACTAAGCCAATTTCAGTCATATTCGGAATTTCGGATGGATCAAAAAACAGCTGAATAGTTAATGGATACGACGGGCCTGACAAAATGTCTTTATCTATATCTAAAATTTAGACAAAATATTGAAAAACATACTTAAAATTAATATACATAAAATTATATTAGGTAAAATTTAAAATAGTATAATTGTAAAAAGTATTATAAATAAGACGAGTCTAATCATGTCATGATAGTTATTTAATCACAAATCATTGTTAATATGATTTTTAAGATAATTATCATAAAAATAAATAAATTAGTTATAGATGATGAGTTATGATTTAATGATGGTATAACATTATTTCTCTAATAAGATAAACACAATTAATTAAAAAATATTTTGGATTTAATTTTTTTTATAATGTTAAAAATAACGTGATTTTTTTAAGGAAAACATATTAAAACATTTAATCACTTTTAAGAGAATTAAACTCCAATTTAATATAAGGATGAGTGACTTGAGTATCTATGGTAGGCATTGGTTAATATGCAGTTTAAAAAAGTAGGCTTGAAGTACCAAATATTCAGAGCATTATACATTTTATATTATTATTTTGCGGACAAGTCAAAGATTTTATTGATTAACTAAGTGATATTATGCACTTTCTATTGAATGTGCTGTACTGCTGTAGGTATGAATTGAAAATCGAGATATTAGGTGTGATTAAGGGAATGAAGCGTTGCCCTCTACTTAATCCTTTGTTAAAAACAATGATGACAAAATTATTATCGAATCATGCATCATGCCTTGTTACGTCGTAGTTCTCAGTTATTAAGTATGTATTTCACCAAAAAGTGAACATTACATTTTCTATGGCTTCAAATTCGACAGCACACATAAAAAATTAATGATTTCAAAACCAGAAGGCTGTTAACTAGCCCCATAGGGCCCCATATGATTCTTGGTTGGTTTAGTAAGCTGCTAGATGATTATAAGACATGTGGATCCACTTCTAAAATAAATAATCTAGGTGTCCCATTATCTACATAATGTGCCTAAAGAAATCCAGTAACAACCTTTCTTTTAGTAGTGGGAAATAAGAACATTCTTTTCTTCAGAGAATGATTTTGGACTATACAGAAGCTCAAAAACTTTGCCGGAAATCCATATCAATTATCAAGTACATTATAATTAACCAGGCAAGGACCACTCCTGAGTTCTATAGGCTATGACTATCTAAACAGGATTTAGATCAGAGACATCCTTCAATTCTTTTAGAGAGGGGGTGGGGAGTTAGGGTCTTAGACATTCTTCAACTCTGATTGATTGGGTGCCAAATCATGAATCTTTGAATCAAAGTAGCACAGTAGTCACTGTTGCTGTTGGGCTCAACCTTCAACCAAATCACGATTCTGATTCCCTACTACATCCAGAGCCTCAAAACTATCAAGCTATTTTTTGCCAAATCTTAAGCATTTGTTATGTCTGGATTCAGTGATACTAGGATTTTGAGTGAGTGGTTTGTTTGTCTGTTTTGTGAGCGTGAGTTTCTCCATTGCATTAATGAACTTGCGTAAGTACTTGATGTACTCCGGGAATGTTTCAAGGTTGCAATGACCCCCACCCTTAACCCACAAGGGATCATATTTTTCCTTGGAGAGTTCCCACAATCGCTTGCCATGAGACCAATCAACAATATCATCATTTGTTCCCTGCACATAGTCCCATTGGCAGACAAACAAAATTATGAATCATATTACTTCATCAAAAAGACATGTTACTAGATGACAAATAACCTAGCCAGCTAAGCTGTTTTGTATGGAATATGTTCTTCTGGAAAACTGAATTCATGAACAACGATACACGGCAACACTAGGTAACATAGAGGTTGCAGAAAATCATCATGTGTTCTAAAGAATATTTAATTTTCTCCCTCAAAATTGGCTCCATTTACAATGATGACTACTATGCTATATGTTGCTTGGCCTGCTTCAACGAATGAGGTCACAGGTTAACAAACAACAACCATGAGAAATGCAAAGATGTATTGATGTTCTGAAAATCATTGTAATGGTTATGTCGTTGGCTTGATATATGAATATAAAAAAAATATTTAATGTTCCTTCCATTAAGTGGCTCAAAATCCTTTGGGAGACAATATATATATCAATTTTGGTTGGTCACGAGGTAGTTTCTTCAATAGTAGCATGGAAAAAGCATCTTTCACTGAATATTAGACAAACATTAACAAACAAGGTTTGCAAACCGAAAAAAATATACGCATACAATTAAACATTCTACCATTGTCTTTATCTGTTATTAAGCACCAAAAAAGTTAGGTTACCTGTTCTATCAATATTATTCATAAAAAGGGGATATGTAGAAACAGAGAAATACCAAATATTTGTTAAACGTCTTTGTAATATTCCTCGTTAGGAAAATAAGTGCAGGCTAATTCCACGTTCTATACCAGCATAAAGGCATACTCAAGAAATAAAATAGCTCAACAACATAAAGTAAGAATAATTTGGAAAAGGCACATTTCATATACCTATGCTTACACAGATACAAATATGATAATTCAATAAATACTGACATTAATTTGTAGCCTACCAGCCTTATCATATGATGTAATCATAATATCAACTTGTCAACCTTCCACTGAGCATGCACATCATATACACATTTTATATCTGTATTCAAAGTGCAGGTTTCTCTGTAACTTGAAGTAGCATGCAAAAAACAGAGTAATACAATGAAAATTGGAAATGATATCAACTGCTGTCCGCAGTGTTGTTTCAGTTTTTACTCCAAAACCTATTGCACTTTGCATCCATAAAATTTGTCAGCTTTATTGCTTTTAAGAAGCTGAGTCAAAATTTTACCATCGAGGTAACATAATCTTTAAGACTTTCTTCAAACAGATGGAAAGTATGATGCAAGTAAGCAACAACAGTGCGTGTCTGAATTATTCTAATACTTGTTGATAATAGGAAAATTATCCTTCATAGATGAAAACACCATCAGGCTTCCTAAACACACAGACTTCTTTATTTATATGGCATCTTGTAGTGGGAGAAAATAAAAAAAAAATTTGAAGTCCAACAAAATCAGCCTCCTAATATAACCTAATATTAAGGCTGAAGACAGCAGAATCTTTAAGCACTTTTGACACTTTGCGTTTTGTTACATATGCAATCAAACATTCAGATTATTGAACACATGCAATCTTTTTCAAAAACTAGTGTTTCAAGTAAATGATGAATTAACTTAATAATCTGCAGTTCTGCTCTATCAATCTTTTTATTTTAATTCAGGGCTCAGCCAAGCCTCTATACGAACAACTCATAGCCAGAGCTAGGAAAACAAGAAAGACAATCACTTCAGGATAGAAGATCAACAAAGAAGTTGTTTATCAATTTTAAGCACAAAAAGAAACAGAAGTGCAGAAGTTGATTAAAAACAGAAATGGAAATATATACTTACATGTATAACAAACACCGGACAGTTGACATGTCGAATTTTGTCTATATTCTGAAACAATAAAAGGAAATCTTTTGTTACTACAAAGTTCAGCACCAAAGAGTACGGCAGTGTAAAAATCATGAAGAACCCTCTCCAAGCAAAACTTACTTTGAAAATGTCAAACCAAAATGTCATCTTGACAGGGTACAAGACCCTTATCCCTGAAAGGATGGCACTGTGAAGAACAACACCTCTCAACTTCTGCAACTTAGAAGCCAAGTGTAGTGTGGGTCCACTTCCAACCGATTGGCCATACAAAATCAATTCTTCTTGCTTAACTCCATATTCGTTCTTCAAACAATTATATACAGCCTCTATGTCGTAATACGTGTTGAACTCAGATGGCTGCCACAGTTGAAGAAATAATCACAAACATAGTTCAAATAAAGTTTCATTATTAAACCAAAAAACACAAAAGAGAAAAAAGGGAAAAAAAAGAAGGAAATCAGGCAAGTTACATACCTTACCTGTAGATGCTCCATATCCTGAATAGTCATAGCTGCTTACACAAAACAAAGTTCAAAGAAAATTCAGACAGAGCTTTTGTTCACGCTTCTGAAAATTTCTAAACTAAATACCTTATAAGCTTCCAAGTCTAGCAAAATAAACATTAAAAAAGAACAAAAAAATGAAAAAAAAAAAAGAAGAGAAAGATGGAAGTGAAGCAAATATATTACTATTATGCATGAGTTTGCATACAAAGTAAAACACCAACAAGTTTTGTGCAAGCTTAAGACATAATTATCATTTTTATAAGATATGTAGCATCTTTTTTTTAATCAAATAGTACAAACAATTTTTTTTAGCGGGGGTTGAAGACAGAGACCTGAGAACAGAAACATAAACAAGCATGTCCACACAGCCACACTTTTTGATTCCATACATGCAACAGAGAAGAAAAACACAACAAATTGGAGGCGACAGAAGAAGAAGAAGAAGAAGAAGAAGAAGAAGAAGAAGAAAAGAGAAGGTTTTTACCTCATGATATTGACACGGAGGTGAGCTCTGAGCTCGATGAAGAGGTCGTGCATCTGACCCAAGTCAGCGGCATTACCGTGAGAGTACAAGAAGGTGAACCTGGCAAAAGGGTGTTTCCAGAAGGTGGCGACGATCTTGTTGCCACCTTTGGTGTGGAGAATGTGAGCGTCGACGTTTTTGTCGGCGGTGACACCAGACACCACCACCCTCCCATCCTCCTCCCAGCAAACGTCGTACGTTGGTGGTTCTGGCGGGAAAAACGCGAATTTCGCGGCCACTGTTCCCGTTACATTGCCCATTTAATTAATTAACACTTGAACAAAACGATGGAGGGATGGAGGGATGGAGGGAAGGAGGGAGAGTCTCTTCGGATTTTGTTTTCTTTCTGGCCGCTTCTTCTCTCTTATTCTTCTATTATTATTATTTGGTGTGTGGGAATGAAAAATTAATAAGATAAAAAGAAAAGTTGTGTCTTTTAAATTTGAACTAGTTATGGTTTTATGTGTTTGAGAAAAGGAAGAAAGAAAGAGGATGTTGGTGTTCCTGTGATGTGTTGTGTGTTACTTTGGGATGATGGAAAGGTGTTGGAGTTACAAGTGGCTTCTGACGAAACCGAAGGAGGAAAGTGAAGAGTGGCAGAAAATAGATCCGACCTAAGCGGGTGAGCTGGAATTGCTGCTGGCCAGGACCATCCATCTTTCCTTTCCTTCTTCTTTCTCTCTCACCCTTTCACATTTCTCAATTTCAATTCAATACTCACACATCAAATAAAAATTGTTTGAGTGGATCAACTAACTTTTGATTATTTTAAATTAATCAATGATTTTCAATTCAAGATATAAGTATATAATTATATTAAATATTTACTTAATAATTTTATCAAATTCAAAGATAATTATAAAAACATACATGTAATCTAAAAAAAAAGTTTTGAGAAATTTTTTTTATTCCTTTAAATGGTTTATCTAATTCACTTGTTAGTTTGATTTATATGAGATTATTTCAATTTAATTAATAATATATACCGATTAAGTCTAGTTTGGTCTAACAAGATCTAATAGTTTAAAATTAGAATTGAGCAAACAGATAACAAAAAAGTCTCCTAGAATTTTGGGTAGTCTAAACCTTCATTATCCTCTTGTCTATGGATAATTTTCCTTTCAAATAATAGACAATCCTCATCTCTCATTATTGAAATCATCTATAGAGCTTACCCAGCAATAGAAAAGCAAAATACTTCGATTTTTCCTTCCTTTATTTTTTTACTCTCATCCTAACTGACTTGGGTGTTAAAATCTTGACTTGCGCAATAATCTTTATAGATGTTACTTGACATTATACAACTAAAAAAATCATAAATATAAACTTGTAAGACACACGTGATCATTCATGTTAGAGAGAAAAAAAACAAATGTTTTAAGATATTAAATACATATTTTTATTTGATATTTTTTTTATCCAGTAGCAATTATTTAAATTCAAGGTAATTTTGTATGTATTAACATCGTGTTTGTTTTAACATTACAGAATTAGTTTTCGTATTTTTTTAATGAATAATACATTCAATATAAAGTAATAATTAAGATTAATATAAACACATGTTTGAATTACATTTAACTATTTAAAATTAATTTCATTAGAAATTGCGTTATGTTATATTATTACCTGTGTTGTACAATGGAATGCCGTCCGTTTGAAGTCATTTAGCTCCTGCTCAGGGTATTATCATTGAAAGACAAACTTGCCCTTGAAAGATTGTGATTTGAGATGGGTTTGGGTCCATGTCATTTACGGGCAATGCTTGGGTTCGGTATGGAAATGTAATACGACAATGCAGATGAGGATAAAACTAAATTAAATATATGATTTGCCCATGGAAGAATCCATTACTAGATTTGATTTTTATTATATTTGTCTACCTGGTGCTAAGATAAAAAAGACAAGTTATACCAATAAAATGATTATACAATAAGAAGAGTAATAATTAACAAAATAAAATAAAATTATATTCATAAATATCATGTTTTAAAAATATGATTTTCATGTTCATAAATATAAAAATATTTAAAATTTATTCCTATAAATTTTTTAATAATTTTTCCATCCTCGCAAAAACTCTTCTCCCTTTTATATGTCACTCCCTCGTTGGCCTATAGTTGAATCCTCTCTTATGATTTCTGGCGTAAACTCAGCCACAAAATCAGTAAAAACCGTCAAAAATTTAGCCAAGACAACTTCTTCTTCTCCTTTTCTACTTCTGAATTCTCTTCGTTTATCCCAAGACCCTTGATCTCATCAATCTTCTCATTCAGCTCAGCAGCCTCAAGCACAGCTAAAGCAATTATAACTTCTCATGCTACAATTTTCCACACAAGCCCCAACAACGCATCAACTTGATGCGCAAACTTATCATCATAATTCTTTCCAAAATTCAAGTTTAAAACAACATAGTAGCCACTAGCCACTGCTCAAGCTCACATCATCACTGCCTAAGGACTCCAAATTATTTAGGACTCGAGCAAAACTACATTCACCCTGTCCACGTTTTCTTGTTCAACACAGAGAGTTCGTGTTCAGTGACAACAAGATCTTCGAAGCCGAAACTTTGGGGATTTGAATTGAGCACTTCAAATATGCGTTGCGGAGTTGCAGTGGAGGAGCTTATTGAGAAGGACGACGAGAAAGGCTCGGGATTCTTGTAGGGTTTGTGCTTCAACCCAGTCCCGTACGTCCCCATAAGATTTGTACATATCTTCGGCGCAACCCAACACCTCAATCATCATCAACCCTCCGCTCGACCCAGACCCAACCTTGGAGATTGAGTTTTTACCAAATCTAAGTTGTGATATGCTTTTGTGTTGTTTGATTTGATATACAAATCTGTCTTGTTTGATTTTTTACCAGAACTGTGTTTGATTTTCTTTTAATTTTTTTTACCAGATTTTCTTTATTTTTATGATTACTCAAACAAATTATGACAATTTTTTTCATATTTTGTGTGGGCTTTTTTACCTCCAAAAATTATAAGAATAGAGTATTCAAGTACATACTAATGAAATAATGACACCTAAGTAAAATATTTACTTGAGTTTAGTTTCATTTTAAAAAATAATATATTTTAATTTTATAAGAATAAAAAACTTATTAAAAATTTTATAAGATAGATTTCAAATATTTATATATTTATGAGGATGAAAAACATTTTTTCATCTATAATGATAAATTATGAAATTGTTAATTTTTTTAGAATAAAACACTCATTTATCATGAAATTATACCAACTCTCCCTGCTTTTCATGAATATTTTTTTAAAATATAAGTAATTTGATATTATAAAAAACATAAATTTAAACTAACTTCAATGAAAAAATTTAATTATCACACTGAAAAAGTGTTAAATATAAGTAAAATAATAGCAAAACAAAACATGCTATCTCACTATTAAGAACAAGATGCTATTTTAATAAAAAAAACAGATTAATTAACTTGATTATTCCATTTTAAACTTTCAATTTATATTTAATAAAACGGAAAATATTGTGTTGTAGATAAATATATTTAGTTATTTTCCAAAGTTATGAGAAATAATATATTATTAACATTGTTCTTGTGCGACAAAATTCGAATATTACAAAGTTATGATAGGATTCTGATGAAATAATGACTTGAGAAAAGAACAAATTTGAACTTTTAAACCAGCTTACGTAATAAATTGGATAGAAACACGTACGTACTCATAAAAAATATGGTTAGAAACACGTTCTTTGAAAGATTTTACGGTCCAATATGGGAGATATTTTTGACATTTGATCATAAATTAGTATTTGACTAAAAATAAGAATATAAGTTAGTTTTATTACATTCTCTAATAAATATGATATTTTTTATGAACATGATTTTTTTTAATACGTATATTAGATATTAGATATCAGATTTAGGGCAAAACACATAAAATAATTTATTTAAAACAATGTGCCAGTGGTTAACAGGAACGAGAAGGAAAAATGAAGAGGTAATAGAGTGCATAGTCATAGTGGGTCTAGATTCGGTCAAAGGCGACAGAGGATCTTCAAAGAAAGAGGGCCAAGTGTGGAGGAAGGGGGTCAAAAATGTCAGAGGAGACATTCCGTGTTTATCTTTTTTCTTTTGAGAAAAGTACAACTAGTTATCGTCAGAAATATCATAATTATAGACTACTCTTTTAAATTCTTTTGCAAATTAATTCTTCCTTCTTAGAAATCATATTTAAAGTTAGTTTCTAAAACCTCCAAGCTAATCCTTTTTAAAAAAATTTGGTGAAGGATAATTTGACCAAATTCTTTATTGGTCCTCCTATTTTGTTGCATAACTAATAACCAAGCTAATCCTTTTAACTTTTTTTTGGTGAAGTAAGCTAATCTTTCTATGGTTACTTGCTAATTGCTATTGATGTTAGGAAGCCTGCTTTGACATAATAAGCAAGTTATATATTTACTCCTAAGTCCTAAGGTTGGGTACGGTGAATTATGGCTTTATTATTATTACCACCCCTTCTCTTTTCCAAGAAAAGTACAGAAGCTCCATACTTTTGGCTGAGGCCTAAAATTAATCAAACAGGTAAAGTGGATGAGTTTCTCTGTCCACAATTATTTAACTATGTTCAACCTTTTAAAGTATTTCTTGAAAATTGAAAGATTCGAATACATAACTAGAAACTCATGTATATGTAAAACAACAACTAGAAACACATGTATCTTTGGCTCAATTAATATTTCTGTGTGCTTCTAATAGTTAGACATACATATGCACGACCTATACTTTTCTTCCTTAAGCTTGAGATAGAAATTCAGTCATTGTCCCCATAGAGGCTAGCGTGCCGACTCCTAAATTAAAAACTTTTACAAGTGATGGAACTGCATTTATATGGAACTTGATATTAATAAAATATAAAATGGTATGGAATGAACCAACCACGATGACAAGGAGAACGTTGATTGTTCGTCAATCTCATTTTTATCCATAGTACCATTTTTCCTACCAAAACAATTGCTTGTTTTACATAATATGAGCCTACTTACCATTAAAAAAAATACTCTAAAAAACATTTGATAGGTGGAAATACAATTTTATTAGTTTATTTGATGATTTTATGTTATTACATAATATGATAATATTTTGGGAGAAATAAACCCAACAATGGGTGTAGGAAATGGGATATCATGCACCATCATGTCTTATTTCTCCTATAGTGATTTACGAAGCTAAAATGAAATAACACTCAGACTAACACACCTTCCAATAATTATGTCTTTCAAAATTTAAACTTTAGATAACAGAGATAGCGGCTTACTTATCAGTACATAACCTAAGATTTGTAGATAATTATAAATCCTCTTTTATCAAGAAAATGATTTTTTTTGTTTAAAAAAAGAAATATAGTAGCTTTAGCTCAGCTTCAATAGTACAACTATAAAATTAATGAAAAATATATAATGTACAAAATCCAGAATTTTAGTATCAATTATCTAATTATGAGTTATGACAAGACGAAGCAAAATAATTATCACCAACCCATATAATAAATTTGATTTCTATAAACATTATATAAAAAAAAGTAGAGTACAACTTTAGCGGGTATATGATGCTGCTAGCAAGTTTTAACCCCTCTAGTAAGACCGTAGGCTAAGTTAGAATTGGGTTCTAGACAATAAATGACTCGTCAAAGAAAATGGATATATTAAAGAGACCAAAATGTTGGCTTTATGGTA
Source organism: Glycine latifolia (assembly GCA_013407115.1). Classification (NCBI taxonomy): domain Eukaryota; kingdom Viridiplantae; phylum Streptophyta; class Magnoliopsida; order Fabales; family Fabaceae; genus Glycine; species Glycine latifolia. The sequence continues at coordinate 6,654,175 of CM023957.1, forward strand.
GAAAAGAAAGATAGGCAGGTGGCGAGAAACTAAATTGACAAATCTTTAAAGAGGAGGGGCCGCTGTGGTAGAAAAGTAGGAATCCTAATAAAAGAAGGAATGATGTTAATGCTTTCTCAAAATTGATGAGAAGAAACATATATAGATCAATGAATCAGAGTTCTCTATCAAATAATATGTATGGACACTAAAATAAGGCCAATAGGGTGGGGCATTTGCTGTCACATTCACCACACAATTTTTAGCATGGTCAGAATCAACGTCAATGTTTTACGAAGGAAGGCAAGGAAAGTGGTTAGAGTTACTTAGAGCTTTCTTTTTTACTTTATTTTCTGTTAGCCAATGGCTGTAAAGGAGCCGGACGAGTCAAAAAACAGCTCATGGACTGCTTGGAATTCGGTGCACCAAACTTTCAGAAAGCAAGAGAAAAAAGACAGTGCCAAATAATTTTACTGCACACTTTTACAGAATGAAAAGCTTTATAATATTATTATATTATATTATATGGTATGAAGAAAGATGCTTGGCTAATGGCTAGTGTTGACAAATAGAAAGGAATCTATATAATATGGTAGTAAATGGTATTCGTGTAATATGTCATTCACCAATTGCATGGTTAATCGAGGAAGTCTATGAAAGGGTCATTTCTTTCATGCGAGTGAAACTATTTTCATAACTTATCAAAAGAAAAAATAAATAAAAAGAGAGGAAACAACCAGCATCAAATCATTAAAAGTTTGGTCAACCTTCAGTATCACAGACTCTTTATCCTTTGCTTTGGAGCCAAAAGTCGTGGGAGGCATTTCATGACCAAATGGGATCACAGCCATCTGCCAAAGCCTGCAATTGCCATTGGGTCGATAAAAAAAAAAAAAAAGCAAACGTGAAAATGATCTACTCCAAACCTATCTTTCAGCTGCAGAATCCCTGTACAGTGTTTGCAAAAGAGTAAATTTTGGACAACAAAATGGCACCACATGCAGACAGTGCCAGGTTAAAACGAATAGGCATCGTGACGGCAAAATGGAACAGCCTGGGTAATCCAATAGACCCACCTACATCATTCGACATGTATCCAAATGTGCAAGGACAAGCAAAAGAAATAGGAGTCATCTATGCTAGAAAGAAAATAATGATACGAACCCTGCACATCTGAATTGCCACATAAAATGGAGGAGCGGTACAAGTAATGAATCACCATTCATCACCTAGATAAGGAATTAGTACCAGAGCATATGCCCTTTGTCAAGTCTAGATAGTAGTTACTAACATTAAATACGGTGTACTTCATCAGTATCGAGGCATATTTACTGTATTTATCTATACGCATTAAAATCCATGTGACTGAAGCAGGAACCTAAATGTGGAGGATGAGGATCCTAGCTGCTCTCAAATATTATGTGCTCTTCTTCTAATGTGGTCCTATCTTCCACAACTGAGACCCAACTTTCTGCAATTTTGGCAACTCTTCCTTTTGAAATCTCAACTATAGTAAAGGCTCTTCTTGTACCTTTTGCCTCGGGAGAGGAAAGGGCACTTTCATCATCTAAGCTTCTCTTGTCTTCATCACCACCCAACCTTTTGACCCTTGGAACAATTGCCCCATTCAAGTATATGGTGTTATCAGTGCCAATCACAATCATTTTCCTAAAGCCATTGCCATATGCCAGCTCTTTGTGCATGTGACCGAACACAACCAATGGAATGGATACCTGATTGTTCTCCTTTAGCAAGGATATTGCTTGTGCTAGATCTGTCATGTAAACATATTAGACTAGGTTAAAAAACGGTATCCCATTTTTTCTATGTTTGCATTATCTCCACCACTCTTGGCAATTGGTATCTTAAGGTACAGGTCCACCAAAACTGAAATAGCCTGCAGAATAACTACTATAATTTGATGTGGGAAGATTAAACACAAGCATTTGAAATGAAAGAAACAATTATTAAGCATTAATATGGGAAAAAAGAGTACAGCCTTGACAATTGACATGATTGCTCAGTGCCAAAACCGCAAAGGGATAATATTTTAATAACAATCCAAGCTATGAAGTATATATTTTACCTGGGTCACCATGATCACCATCACCCTCAAATTCCCAATCCTTTCCGCATATATCATTTAAATCAGCACCAAGGCCTACACGAAGTTAAAATTCAAATATCATGCTTTGTATCAGATATGACAGACTAGCACCACCAAAGCTGATATTAAAATTGAAAAGCTATGTTGCACCTGTGGGTCCATTATGTGCAAGCAATATAAGAAAATGATCCTCTGGTGTGCCAAGAGCAGCTTTCTGGATTCTCTTAGCACTCTCATCCATGTCTTTGACTCCATATCTATGACAAAGCTCAAAATTGATAGATTGATTTTAAGCTACAATGACTATTATAGTAATAGTAAAACACCACATAGTATAATCTCTTTGACAAGTCATAAAAGGCTATCTAACTCTACCTTTACTGTGGCTTAGTGTTGTCAGAATAATGGGTAATTAAATGAAGCAAGGCACGATTGGACAAGAGAAATACATTAAGAGCATAAAAACAACACTATGACTAACTAACTGTTGGAAAATTTGTACAATATTCTTTCAAAGTGATCACATAATTAGAGCAAAGTGGTGATTGGTGAACATAACTTTTTTTTTGTAGGCATTAGAAGCTAAGGTGGAAAGTTTGAAAATATTAAATTTTTTAGCCTTTTGACAATCAAATTGTCTATGATTACTTCATTACAATACACACCTTGCTGAAAGAAGCTTTTTCCGAAACATTGGTTTACCCCCAATAGAAAATGGCCGTCCACCAACAACACTTACTTTTATCTGAGGGAAGTCTGAACGTTGATAAGCCACATGCTCCTTACCAAGGCTGAGATTCACATTGATGGATTCATTCATCAACAAATTTTCTAAGAATCTCCATAAAATAATAAAAGCATTATAAGTGAACTCATAAGGAAATTGGCCATGACCGGGATTGGGGGAAAAAACTAAGCTAAGAATAGTGTCAATTTACACTTTTCAACTTTCTTCATCAGTAATTGGTAACTTCTCTACACTTCACAAGTTTATGATAAAATAAAAAAGTCATGATAGATATCTTAAAATCTTTTTCAAAATTTAAACCTTTAATGGACTACGAAAAAATAGTCCATTTTATTTTGATAAAATCATGAAAGAGTTACTTCACCCATAGCATTATATAAGCATATCAGCAACAAAAACATATTTTTTTTTGTCAAGAATACATTCATAATAATTCAAAATGCACAAAGTCACATTAATATAGATTAGAGAAAATTTTCCCAGAATAAATTGAATCCTTATAGATAACAAGCTTACCATTCTAGCTGAAGCTGAACTTTATCCTTCTCCTCGCTAATATTTGAATCAAAGTGTTAGTTTACAATTGGAACAGAAATCAGCATTTGCAACTAGCCCTACTGAGCAGATAACAAACTTCAAGCAAATTATACATTTGACATACTATAAAACTTGTACTCACAAAAAGATTAAACAGATGGGATTGTGTTTGTGCGTGTGCATGTGCAGATTGTGCATGTTTTTATGGGGGTGGTGGGACATGAAAAATGTATTGTACACATACGTTGTAAGTTTACTGTCCTAGCATTCTATCTTTTTTTAAAGGAAATCTTATTAAGTCTTGTGGAAGAATCTAACAATGTTAGCCTTTCCAAAAAGTATATGAAACCACACAGACACAGAATGATTCCAGGACAAACATGTAAACTTCACCTTCCAGAAAACTGTTTAGTAAACCAGGCATCGTGGTTTCCCAGTATAACTGCTTTAGCAAATTCAAGATTCACAACACTCTTAACGACTTCAAGATTTTCTTCTCCGAAATCACCTAACAAAATTGAATACATGACAATTGAAAAAGGATGGAAAAAGTAATAAAGAGATAAATCATATAACAAATTAACCATAATAAATCATAATAGTTATAAAACAAAGATAAATTAACAGGGCATAAACTTGGCACACACTGACATGCTGATTTGTTCACGCTCTGGCTATTAATGTAAATCATAAAAACTAGGAACACTCCTAGGTTATTTAGAAATGCAACAGATCAATGCCATGGCATTTGATTTTCAACATAGACACTGATTTTTCATAGGTGTACACCAGCTATTTCCATACCAATTAAAATAGGCAATGAGAAAGCAAAGGCACTTAAATGCATTTAAGATTAATCACCGTAGTGTGATAGGTTGATCAGCAGTAACAATGAAACTTGCCTGTAAACAGCACCAAATCTGGCTGCAGTTCAAAATAGTCTAAATTAGATTGATAGGTCAGATATACATCTGCATGATTGTTAAATTAGTTCATATAAATTAAACAAAAAGACATGGAAATATAAATTAACAAAATGGAAACTCACTACATAAAACCATATGTAACTAAATCAATTTGTACATTTTTACACAAATGACACAATTCCAATCACTGTTGGCTTCTCTATCATAAATGATTGCATGAAGTATTACTTTGTCAGGAACAGGTAAAATTGGAGCAGGTAATTTTGTGAAATTGAAAATTAAGGGTGAAAGCAATATTATCTAGTATGGAAATTTAGAGGAATCTGGGAGGAATATAAATGAGGAACATTGAACCTTAAGTCCGCCAAAAGCAATCACTCAAAGTAAAAACTGAAAAGAAAATAGAAAAAAAAGTTTATACTTTATAGTATTGTACTTATAGTCTTATACATTACGTACTTACATCAATTAAAAGAAAATAATGACAGATGAATATGCAATATCACAATTCTCTCTTCATTTTCTTTCCCTTGTGTTTATATCTGACAGCCAAGCAAAGGATGAGAATTTTATTTTTTAATTTTTCATTTTGGGAACTAATTTAGCAATCTACAGTGGCACAATTTTCTCTCATTTTGTTAATAAATGTCTAACCAAAATGCCTATCTACATATTTAGCAATCAGTTTAGCAAGAATGAGAAAAATGGCTATCTACATACAACCAATTTAGCAATCTACAGTAGACTCCAGCAACATATTCATCTACTTTCTGGCAGGATAATATATAATTGGCCCCACTTATCATAACCTACTATTAAGTATTGGTGTTAAAGGGGTTTGGGAGTAAGAATCCCTGAATACTTCAGCTCAGCATAATAAAATTTCTAAAAAAGGGTCCAAGGCCAAAATAGTAATGACAAATAAGTCACAATCATTTTCCTCTGCAGTAATAGAAATGGAATTTGTATTTCACAACAAGGCAAGATTTTCTACGACCCCATGAAAACTAACAGCCTCAGTCCCCCCCCTGGTGGGGTAACCAAAATTATTATTTGAACTATAAATCTATCATTTATTATAATTATCATTTTTTTTTATTCAAGATTAACACGTACAATGTATACATTTTGGGGTTAGGGAATATGAAAGGGATCATATACCACACAACGCAACCCTACCGCACCGAGGATTGAATCAAAAGGCGCGTGGGTTGGCAGCAGAATATAATCAATCAACACATGCATAAGTGTTTTCATCAAAAGTGGAAATAGGCAGAATGGAGAAAAAGTACCTGCAAGAGCTCGAGTGCTTTCGAATCTTGTTCAAGGTTCCAGTAATCATGCTTCAGAAAACCCCAAAATTAGATAATGGGAATCGTTCCAAAATTAGCAAACATGTGAAGTGGAAATTGGAACGGTAACGACAGTGGGAAGAAGATACTTTACCACATCACCGACGACGACGATTCGAATAGAGGACGCGGCCATTGAAGAGCGAGAGAGGTTGAGCTTCGGGCTCACACAATGACTGGGTAGGATGTTGGAAGAAGAAATGGTAGGCGCGGCAACACATGCCGTCAGCATGGGCACGGACAACCTTTCATGAAGAGAAAAGTTTTGAAACTGTAAGAGTCTTGCATTAAAAAAAGGGAGAATTTTAAAATTTGAAGAAAAAGAACGATTTAAACAATTTTCAAATTTTAAAATAATTTTCATTTTTTTCATTTAAATCTTAAATGCAGAAGAACTGAAAAAATTATTATATTAATCCTTAAAAAATTACTTAAATTTTAGTAAGTGTTATAATTGTGAGGATCTTGATTTATTTGTAAAATTTAAATTTATCTATACAATTATACAAAGTCTTCCTTCCTATATATAATATTCTTTATACATTATTGTTTGTTTGCTTTTATAATATCCGCTTCTAATTATTTGGTGTATTAATTTATTTTATAATACCTTTAATTAATCACACTCTCTTTTATTAGGATTAAATAATAGAAGAAAACATATTAATTAATTATATGGGACAACAAATAAAGGATAATTTTGGAAGAGTGGTGTAAATTATTGAAAAATTTAATATAATTAATTAAATTAACTATTTTTCTTAAATATGAATTAATTGAAAATATCTTATATATAGGGATGAAAGTTTTACATCTTTTTGGTAAATATCTTTGTTCTTCTCTTTTATTAGATTATTATACCCTCTAACTATTCTCAAAATTACCTATTAAAATTGTACACTATTCTTTCCATTCTAAAATATTTGTCTTGTTTTATATAAATCAAGAAAAACTAATAAATAGATAAAAGAGTATAATATTTTTATAAAACTGACCTTATTAAATATATTAGTTGAAATTTTTATTTTTAAAATAAAAGAGAAAAACATATGAACATAATATATAGTTATGAAGGAAAGAGAATAATATTAATATTACATTGAAAAATTACAGCTAAACTTATTAGGTGTATTAATTAGTGAAAAACAATTAATATTACATTCAAAAATTAACATGATATATGTTGTTGAACAATTTTTTATTATAAATATGATACTTATTTTAGGGACATATTATTTATGTTCTCTCTTTTTTCTATTAAGTCAATGCTTTTTTCCCATTTTAATTTTATTTTATAGAAAATATAGTCATAGGAAATTATTACATTTGTTCCTTTTTAACTGAATTTTAAGGTTATTAGGTAAAAATCAAGAAATATAATAGTTATTATTATTATAATAAAATAATTATAAATTTTCTTATTTTACTTCCTTTTCTTTCAACTTTACAATAAAATGCATGTTTAAATCAATTAGATATTACAAGAGAAATAAGGGTATAATTAATAAAAGATTATTTAATGTAATATTTAACTTTGTAAATAACAAATAAATATAAATATTTTTTAAAAAAAGTCCAACAATTAAAAAAAACCGAAAGAGTATCTTTATTTATAATTTACCTTTTGGAATTAAAAATAATAATAAACAGAATACATTAATGTCTTTGCCTCTTTGTATGCAGAATATTTATGATGCTTCTTCACATGTACTCCTTCCTGTTTTCGTTATAAGAAAAATGTATTTATTAAGGAAATTAGTTAATTTTATTAAATTATATTATTTTTAATTAAAAAATATCTTTGTAAATTATTTTCATTAGAATTTAATATTAAACATAATTTTTTTACCTTATTAAATAAAGAATATTTTTGAGACATTTTTATTAAATAAAAAGGTAATTTTGATTAGCTTATATTTGAAAAAAAATTATAAATTTTTTTGTTTATATTTGAGACGAGAGAAAATATAACTTATAAAAATTATAGCAAGAAACATATCACTAATGAGAGAAATTAAAAAGGATTGAAGTCAATAAAAATATTTAAAAAACAAGAGTAAGGCTCATTAATGATAGAAGTGATTAAAAAAAAAGATTAATTAATGCATTAGAATTATAATATTTACATTAATAAGTTGTTGATTTGAATGGTATTAAAAAGAAAATTAAAATATCCGCATTAATGAATTAGAATTAGAATATAATGCCTCTCTTTCCTAGTAGAAAATAAGGCGATTATTTCAAACGTTGCTTTTCCCTCCCCATAGACCCAAATCCCCCAGCACGCCAAAGTAGAAATGGTACATTATTCTTCTTTGTAACTTAATCCCGTTCAACTTCCACTCACTCATTCTCGTCAAATGAAAATTCGGCACAATACAATTAATACAACTTCTCATACATAGCATATATACCAGATGAAAAAGTCAAGAATACATTCATTTCAGTTAACAGAGAGTCAGAGATTTCGTCTTCTTTATTCCCTCTTGTTGCAAGAATCCAAATAAAAGTAATTCTTACTCTATTAAAAGTAATAAATTATTTCATATTTTAAAATATACACATTAATTTTAAAATATTGTTAACAACATTTATAACCGTTGTCATTGCTGAAAGCAGTTTCTAAAATTAAATTTATTCAAGCTTTAATTGAGATTAATTATGTTAAAAGATATATCGAATGAATTTATCGTTTTATAAAGTGAAATATTAAAAGTTTTTGCTTATAGTAAATCTTTGGTCAAAGATTGTACAATAATTGATAAGAAAAATAATCTTCCAAGTTCTAAGGCTTCTGGACACGTACCCACACCTAAAGTCTGGACCATTATCTGTTACCAATCATCCAGGTAATTTCTTCAATCAGCAACTTCAATGCCACGGTTAAAAAAATGCTGCAAAGTATCAATCTGAAGCTGCACGTGTATTCGGATCGATAATAAGATCATTGGAACTTTTCTTGGCTACTATATACCTACTGCTAGCGTTTGATCAACTTCTGGATCTCTCTGTAAATGCCACTTTATTTCAATTGCATGAAGCGTACGTAAGTGGTGCAAGTCTGCAATGCATTGATTAATAACATGCAAAATTAAACTATAAATATGGCTAACCAGAACACCCTAATACTTCACAACCAGAGAAGAAAACATAATTAATCTTCTTTTCTACAATATAATGCCAATGGCTTACTCAAAAAACTTTTCATTCCTCATTTCCATTCTCCTTTTCATCTTTCATAATTTCCATGGACCCACTGCACAAAAAATCAAAGGAGGGTACTGGTTCCCAGGCAGCGGTTTTGCAGTGCCAGACATCAACTCCACGCTTTACACCCATCTCTTCTGTGCCTTCGCCGACTTGAACCCCTCTACTTACCAAGTCACCATTTCCTCCTCAAACGCACCTCAGTTCTCAACCTTCACCCAAACCGTTCAGAAGAAGAACCCTTCAGTCAAAACCCTCTTATCCATAGGAGGTGGTGCTTCCAATCCATCAACATTCTCCGCCATGGCGAGCCAAGCCAGTACCCGGAAAACATTCATCGATACATCGATACAACTAGCCCGATCGAACAGCTTCCACGGCCTTGACCTGGATTGGGAATATCCATCAACTCAAACAGACATGACAAACTACGGTATCCTCATCAGAGAGTGGAGAACAGCTTTGGTCAACGAGGCTAGAAACTCAGGGAAGCAAAGGTTGCTCTTAGCAGCAGCAGTTTTTTACTCTTCCAATTACTACTCATTGAATTACCCAATTCAGGATATAAATAACAGCTTTGACTTTGTGAATGTGATGTCTTATGATTTCTATGGACCAAATTGGTACCCCAATTTCACAGCACCACCAGCTGCTTTATATGCTCTTAACCATCCAGCAGCTAATCGAGTTAGTGGTGACATAGGGATCAGAGCTTGGATTGGATCCGGTGTGCCTGCGAGTAAACTGGTGCTGGGTGTGCCCTTTTATGGCTATGCATGGCGTTTGTTGAATTCTAATAACCGTGGATTGTTTGATAGAGCTAGTGGTTCGGCCTTTGGTGGTGATGGGTCCATAGGGTACAGTCAGATAAGGGCGTTTGTAAGCCAGAATAGGGCAGTGTGTACGTTCAATTCAACTGTGGTCTCTGATTATTGCTCTTCTGGGACAACATGGATTGGTTATGATGATGTGCAGAGTGTGTCTGCAAAGGTTGCTTATGCCAAGACAAATAATTTGGGTGGTCATTTTGTTTGGCACGTTGGTGCGGATTACAATTGGGTTCTTTCTCAAGCAGGTGAGCGTGCGTGACCTCTACGAAAAATTGATTGGTAGATTTGTTAATAACAAAATAATGGTCATTTTTGTATTCAATATTTTTGTTTTATTTATATCAGTATTACTATTAGTGTGGGTTATATATATTAACATGCTTTTTCTTCGAAATTTTATTAACTAATTCTAATCGGTTTTGTTGTACTGCATTAATTACAGCTTCCCGGACGTGGGGATGATACATACTAAATGAAGAGGTCAAATAAAAGTCATGCTTGACTTGATAAATAAAATTCAGGAGTTGTTTACCCTGGCATGTATTGTTGTTACAGAGATATAAACAGATTAAAAAAATGACAGAGATATGCGCGCTGATATGATCTTCAATGGTACCCTCATGACATGTATCTCTCTGCTTACTTAAAGAAAAATACTAGTATATATTTAAACAATGAGGTTGGAAATCACTTGTACTTGCTACTTTAATTAGATGAGATCCAACTAATAATATTTATCATTTTAATTTGGTAGCCATTAGCCAAAGTCGCACTATTAAATAGACACTTACGATGGATTTAGTTTTTATTTTTATTAATGATTGTAATTTTGTCTCTCCTATTTTTTACTTTATTTCCTTTTTTTTTAAGTTCACTAATAATAAATAGGAGTATCGTAGCTAGCTCTGTTGCGGTTAATAAACTTGTCTAATGATTGTTTGAATTTTCAAATCCATTCCCTTTATACATGTAATAACCTGCTAGTTAAATAAAAAGTCAACTACTAATAAAGTTATAGAAAGTTGAATTTTTTCCTTATACCAGTTAACAGAATAGTCTTATTCAAACGCAATGCGATCTCGATAGTTTCGAAGAGACTCAATGAAATAGATATATCTACGAAGATACGGATTATTTGGACCAGGAATGAAAGACCCTACTAAGTTTCACTATTTTCTGGGATTGACTTGGACTTCTCTTGCACAACTAATTAGATGGAATGCATAAAATGACTCTTCCAGAGGGCGAGAGCCATTAGTGGGTTACTATACACATACATACAAAAGCATGCCTTTTTTTTTTTTTTTTTAGAAAGTTGATTTCTTCACTCCTTTGTCTGTCTCTATATAACTTCAAAAGAGTCTAGAATACTCATTTTTCTATAGCTCAGGTGCCGTCAATAAACTTATCTATAAGATTGAATTTTCAAACCTATTCCCTTGAATACATGTAACCTTCGAAACACGTACGTTAACTATTAGTAATATTATAAAATTGATATGTAAATCAAACTTCAACTAAAAAATAGTCTTACTCAAATTAACCCATTAAATCACACACACACATATGCCCGGTGAGGATATATAATCAAGCTGGCAAATATTCATGACACCCATCAAGGACATGAAGAACAACACAATGGCTACCTCAAAAAAGTGTTTCATTTCTGACACCAAAACAGTGTCTGCACCATAGATTCTTCCACACTTCCACATGACAGACCTTGAAGATCATTATTTATTGTAGAATAGAAAATAAATTTATGCCTTAGAGTTGTGAAGTAAAATAATTTTTATAAAAAAAATTTATTCAATTTTTTTTCTCTCTTTTTTTATTTTGTCAAACATTACAATAATCTATTTATATACTATAATATGTCCTTCAAGAATTCAAAAGACTTAAATTCTATTAATAGTCATAACCCACCATCAAAACTCATTATAGTCATTCATAACTATAAATTACAATCAAAACACATTATAGTCATTCATAATTATAAACTACCATCATTGTTGACTCTTGACCTTTCATTCTCCTAAAACAAAATTGTTAATTAAACCCATTAAACATTTATTTTAAGTTTATTCAACAATTATCCCCTAGTCCCCACCTCCACACTCCTCCTCCAGAGATTATCACCAGTTGGCATTCTATTTCTAAACACCTCCCACAAGAAAATGTTTATCTTTGGAGGCACCTTCAATAACCATATTAATGCAGAGTCTTCATCATATGAACTATCCGAAATCAAAGCATACAAGGACGAATAATCTGACTTCACAGAATACGAACCGGTTTGATTATGAATCCACCTCCATGCATGAGTCCCTAACATCCTTTGATAACCTGATCCCCTCAAGCTCCTGTTGTAAATTATTTGTCATTCCTCCCCATGCACCCGTATTAGCAATCACCTCTTCCTTTTGTAATGAATTTAGAACTGCTCTAGGATATTTGTGAGCCAAAGCTTGATCCCCCAATCACCTATCTCCCCAAAATTTTAATTTGTCTCCCATGCCAACTTTAAACTCCAACAGAATCAAACCATTTTAAATCATTTGAACATATATCTATATATTTTGATTAAAAAAAAAAGAGTCGTGATAAGTAGAGCAGGTAAAATTGGCCCAACTTGATGGGCCATTCCATATTGAGCTCTTAAATTTGAGGCCCAAAAGAATAAGGCAAATTCATCCCATCCTGCCCCTTGAAAATTGAGCATTTATTTCTTATACTCGTATTATTACATCATGTATTTTTCATTGCATTCCTACAAATTGACATTCTCGAATGGTCTTTACAGAAAGCAATATAATAAGAGTGTAGGACATACTAACCTGAAAATTTAAATGAAGTTCCAAAAAGTAGCTACTAGGTTTATTCGGCCTGTGATTTTTTTTATAAGTACAGGCAAGAAAAACGAAGGAAAATGGGCTAGGACACAATTTTTTTTATAAGCTTTGGATCAGGTTGAGCAGCCCATTCTGCCACCTCTCATGATAAGATCATGTATTTAGTTGAAGATTCTTTTCTATTGATTATTTTGTATAGATGAATATACTTTTCCGCTAAAAGTCAATTTGAAAATTTGTTAGAATATGAAATCATGTTTAAATTTTTAATTTGAATCCTAAAAATTGAAATTTTTAGATATGTGAATGAATTAAAAAAATATTTTATTAATATTGAAAAGGTTTTAATTAAGTTTTAGTGAATATTAATATTAAATGTCGTCATTGTTTATTTTAAAAATGAAGATATTGCAAGAATGCAAGTAAAAGGAATTCATATTATACTAAAAATATTAAATTATTTAAAAAATTATAACTAAAAGATTAATTTCAATGAATTTATCTTTTTATATTTAAAGGAGTTATTATTATTATTATTATTATTATTATTAGCAAAAAAAACCTCCTAAATATTGATCTCAAAGTAAAATATTACTCAAAAAAAATTACTTTTAGGCATCACTCACCCTGGGATCAGTGCATTTATTTTTCTTTTCTTTTGGTGAGAAAATGCATAGACAAGTGAACGTTCACTTACCTTGAATGCAGGGCAATCTAGACTTAGCGTAATGACCAGTTGCCACAACCACTGCGTCAAACACTTGTTCAACCTCCTCCTGATTCTTTTTCTCTTTGCTTCTAACAACCTATTTCAAATCCTCACCAGAGACACCATAATTTAAGGGTCCCACATAATACACCTCTGCGTTGAACTTGATCATGTCTCTCAACTAAGCCATTCACAAAAGTCCTGAAGGTAGAGAAAGAGCTCTCTATGGCTAGGAAACCTTCTAGCGTCTCTTCCTTTCTTGACTAAGAAAGGGAAATCAGTGAAGCCCATGACATCTCTAGAAGACATGAGCCTAAAAGATTCATAGATGCTGCTATGCACCTTTAGCCAAGGGATTGTTCCCAAAGGATCGGATCCTCCTCTTGTACATTTGGGTCATATAACCATTGACCACCAATATCATGGTTCTGCTCCAACACAACCACCCTGTGACTTTCTCTTCTTAGCTCCCTCGCTGCCACACTAGCCCTGATGGTCCAGCTCCAATTACACACACATTCTTCGACTGCTTTGTCTCGGAAATCATGGTTTGACAGGGATGGATGGATGAATCATATGGTGGTGGTAGAAGACAGAGATTGCAATTGTGTATGGAAAAGTGTGCTTATAAAACACATGTGCTCCAAGTAGAAGACAAACCTGAACAACCGGTCATGGTCTTTCTTTTTTTCTTTTTTTAAAGAACTCTGAAGGGCGTGTAAAATATTTACCTTTCTTACATGCAGAAGCACTATGTGATGACGAGGGAGAAAAACACCACTCCAAGACAGTACAGAGGCTATTCTATTTATCACTTCATTCATTGTAATTTTAAATATTTACTGATTTAATAAATTTAATAAACAATAAATTTAACAAAAATATTTATTATTATTTATATATATAAAATTAGACACACACACACACATATATATATATATATATATATATATATATATGATCTACTATTAAAAAAATAATTATATATCAACTCAAAAAACTTTTTTCTTATAATTTTTAAAAAATTTAATTTTTCTTTTTTTTTCTCATATATATGCGTAATGGATCTAAAGGAGGAAAGGACCAAGACCCCACTTACTCCCCTTGAATTTGTCCCTAGATATAAACAAGGTTATTATTATTAAAGAAACTTTTGAGATTATCGAATTTTGATTACGGGTAAGAATAACGATATTGAAAAATATTGGTGTGTACTTATTATTTTATATAAATAAAGTAATTGTATATAATTTTCTTTAATTTTTAGTTTTTAATATATTATCAACAGTAATTTTATTGTTTTTAATATTGTTTTTACTTTTTAATTTTATAATTTACTTTTAATATTGTAATTTTTTAAAAAAATATATAATTTACTTAGATGCTTATAATTCTTAATATATTACGAGCAGTATTTTTTTATTGCATCATTTATCATTTTTTGTAACTTTTTCTCTTTATTTTTTCTTTCCACCTCCTCGTACAGTCGTACGTCTAAAAATGGAATGTAACTTACGTTTGCTATTTTCCATTACAACACTACGTGGAGTATATAACTAATAAACACACGCCGCATGTTATAGATGATGGGAAAAAGCTAACGGAATATTAAAAATAATTGTTGTCATGTCTTGTTCACAATTTAATATGTTGGCTTTTAATTATATGCAAGATTTAATATTTATACAATTATAATCTAATCAAATACTATAAATTTAATTACAAAATCGCTTGTGTAGATCAGTCGATCATTAGGTGAGGTTTGAGTGTTAAAGCTCGCATTTGTCATGAATAAAAAAACTACTGTGAATAAAGTAGCGTACTTTATGCTGCACATATACCATCATTACAAAGAACACTAGAAAAGTGTATATATGCAATGCATAAGATTGAGTGGTACGTGTAGAACATTCATGCACGCAAATTAAATGATATAGAAAAATAAGAAGTAAAAAAAATTGTTGTAACGTCTTGTTTATGAATCATAACATTTGAGCGAAACTATATGGACATAAATAGTTATCAAAAGATGACTTTAATAGCATTTATAAATAAATAAATGAACGATATAGATGGAGACATGGAGTAATATATGTACTTGTATGCGTTTAATACAATGTTTTGAATAGAAAAGAAAGGGTAAGGATATGTGTAAAGGTGATGGATGTTGACGTGCCTTCTTCCATGGCTGGTCCAATGTGACGATGCAATGATATTGCATGGTTAGGGTGGTTTGCTTGACAGAGTGTTATTCCTTGTGGTGGGACTCTCTTTTTATTCTCTCTGGAAGGTTACTTTCTTGCAACAGATAAACGCGCTTTTGTTCGCAGGAAATGCGACCTCATACAACAAAAACAAAACAACCACCCCTTTTGAGTTTGCATCCAACCATTCCTGACTCAGAATTTCTCAAACTATTCCTTTGTTAGGTTCTTTCCTGCATGCTTTCCTTTTAAGAATTATCAGAGATGATTAAAACAAGGTATGCAAATGCAACAACCATGCATCCTCTTTTGTTTGCTTTGCCACTTGTTTTCCGTTCACAATTTTGCCTATGGTCGTGTCAGGGTGTCTATTTTATTTATTTTCTTTCTTCTGTTTTCCTCGTTAAATGAATGCCATGATGATCCATGACAAAGGCCATCTTGTTAAGGATACATGGTGTGATGATGATGATGATAAATCTTGAATATGTCATATAGGATCCAACGTTTCAAGGGTTTATAATATTATTCATTCCTGTGATCTGATCGTAACCATGGTGGTTAAGGGAGAATTAATTGGGTTTAATGGCTCTTGAGATAATTTTGTTCGGTTTCTAATTTAATTTCTGTTTTCCTTATTGTTTTCTCTATCCACACGGTTCTGTTATGCTGTGTTACTTTTGGTCTGAAATCTGAATCAATTTGTGATCTATGGTCCTGCTTTTGTAGCACCCCTAGATTTTTCTTCCTATTAAAATCGAAGTTGTTGGTGGTGTTGCATTCATGTGATTGATTCTGTTTCCTGCTTT
>CM023957.1:6680434-6692656 GCA_013407115.1 Glycine latifolia
GGGGGTTCGAGAAACTCATACTTTAAAGCCATAAGCCTTTGTCGAATTCTCTTAATTCTTCTCTTTATTGAGTGTTGCAATGTGACATTGCCAATTCCAAGACTAGAACCAATACCAGAAACAATGTTTGTTTGAGAATCATCACTGCCGTTTGTAGGTGTAGATCTACCTTGCCCCTCTTTATTTATTGATCGACGCAGCAAAGGGGATGATTGATCCCTCAAATTTGCTCTCTCCCGAATTTGTTCCAGGTAAATCTTACGGCGTTGTTCACTTTCATTAAGTCTCTCTGCCAATTTCTGGGCCAAAAGTTCAGCTTCCTCTTGTTGTGCTTTGGCTCTTTCTTCCTTTCTTCGAAGCTGTTCAATAGCTCTTGCTTCCCGTGCTGCACTTGACGCTTTTCTTTCCTCTTCCCGTCTGACTTGAGCCTCCTCCTTTCTCCTCTGAATCTCAGCAAGACGCTGTAACTTTTCAGCCTCAATGAGTTTTCGACGCTCTAGAACAGCTTCTTCTCTTGCCAAATCCTCCTTTTGCTTAGATTTTAGCACTTGAAGCTTTTCGGCTCTCCTCAACTCTGATTCGTGAAGTTTCTGACGCAACATCAATTTTTTATTTTCTTCATTTAAGGAAGTAATAAACCGAACCTCATTCACCTTGCTACTTTCATCACCAGCTCTCTTCGCCACTTGAGCTAGAAAAGCTTCATGACGAGATTCACTGCGTTGATGGCGGGCATACATGCCCTCTCGTAACTTCATATGACGAACAGCATGCCATTCGTTGACACGATTTAACTTTTGTGATGTACGTTGAAGCTTTTGGACTCTCTCATTCTCTAACTCACTTCTGATTCTCATAGCACGAGCATGCTTTTCTTCTGCTTCCTTTTTTAAGTCTGAAGTTGTTTTCTTCTTTTTGTCAGGAGACATTAGTTTATCATGCAGAGTTCGTACACGTTCAGCACTTTTTCGGCTCAGGCTTGGTGAATATGGAACGCGGGAAGAGACACGAAATGGAGATGAAAGTATGTCCTCCCAGTTCCTTTTCTCCTTCCAAGCATTCAAAGACTTTCCTGGGGCAGAACTCCTTTTCTCCTTATCTTTTTCAGGCAGTGGCATTTGCCTCCTAAGATTATCAGTGGATCTGGGGTTTTTCTCATTAACAACTTCTGTTGGTGCTTTATCTTTCTTATAAAGTGTCTTGTCAGATCCAAATCCAAGTTGATCTCTTTTGCCCTTGATGGTGGCAGAAGCAGAAGAATTCTCCAACGGAGATAATTTAGATAACTTACCTTCTGAAATTAATATGCTTTCTGGTGGGTTACATCCATTTTGCCCTGTGCTTGAGTCAAAGGGTTTCCCCCCTTCAATATTATGCTTTTTTTCATTCAGGTTCCCTTGCTTGGCATCTGAAGATCCAACATGCTTTCTTGACTTTGTCACCGAATATTTGGCAACATCTGTTCCATCATTGACCCTAGACTTGTTCGTATTGCCAATAGATTCAGAAGTCACACATTTAGACATGGCATTTTCTGTGGTACCTGATTGCAAGCTAGCACGCTCTTGTTGAATCTTTCTAAAAGCCTCAAGAGATGAAGAGAGTATATCTGCCCTATGCGGTGAAGTTGTCATCCTTCGGACCTAGAATCAATAAAGAGCATCTAAACATCTTAAGCAAAAGAAATCCAGATTGTACATATCTCTAACAAGTAACACTCATAATCTAATTTATGAAGTTTATGCACCACCATCTTCAAAATCAGAAATCAAGCAAGCAAACAGGTATAGACCATAAGTGATTGCATGCTTAAATGTTATGTTTCATTTATATCTTTCTCCAAGTCCAAGACACCAAGATAAACCAATGAGTGTTAGTCTAAACTAAAACGATGTTTAATAATGCCAGATTGTTATGTGAATCCAGTTGGGATGACATGAAATTCATCATGAATAAGTTATAAAAGTAAAATGCACAAATAATATCCAATGGTGGGTGAGATCATGTATACACTTAGTTCATTTGATCCTAACATCTCTATACTCATCAGACAAAGCAGAAACTCCAGATACACATACAATCACCCAAACTGATGCATATTTATGCAGAGTAACAGATACATATTAAGACTTCTGTATCAAATTATGACATAATCACATTCAATCAAAGAAACATAAGAAGGAAATGAAAAGAGACGGTGTATATCAAAATGTCATTTAGTTAATAATGATTCCCCACACTGCATAAATGCACATGCAAATTACACTGACATTGTCCCTTGCATTCAATGATAACAGGTGTAATTATCTTTGGAGTTCATCCGTTCTAAGGATTGAACGACCTATCAAGTTATCATATACATTTTCTTAACAAGACACAGGCAAAATATAGACATTACTTACCAAAAGGTAAATTCATTATTAGTTAATAAAATTTATTTTCTTTGGCAGATGATCCACGGTTGTCAGGCACAACATATAAAATTCACGATGTAGTATCTTGGAACCACAAAATATCAACCTAACCATGGAAGAAAGCAGATTAATAGCAACAATATGTAATCAAGCATACCTCCCATGAGAGAGCATGTGGCCGGCGGTGATCACTCTTCAAGATAACAGGAACTCCACCAATTGTTTGAGAAGATTTTTTAACCTTTTCAAATTCCTCAACTCTAGTTATTAGCTCTCTAAAATCAGACGCAGACTCCTCAAGAACAAGAATTGCCTCCTTCATCTGCTCCAAATCACATTCTAGTTCACAAAGAAGATAAAGTTCATCTACAGACCTATTAAGATTCTCAAACAGAAAGCACCAAAGTCTCTGCCTAAACCTTTCTTTGCTTTCATTGGAATCACCTTCTTCAAGAGAACTCATATTATGAGAGGTTGGAACACCATTTTCCACATTACCATCCTGTGGACCCCTAACCACTTCAGCAGAAGCTACAGAACCATTGACAATTTCAGGCACTTGTGACTCAATGCCCTGGGCAGTAACTGCTTCACTTAAGCTGCCCTTTTGTTCTAGCACTTCAGAAACTTTTATATCACTTACCACATTGATAGAGACATGCACTTGATTTGCAACCACTGTAGCATCTTTGGCAGACAAAATATCATTGTTAATGACACTATCAGTCGTTGATTTATTCACTTCATCATTTTTCTTAACACAATGTAATATATCATCTTCTGGACCAATTCTTTCCCCATTTGTTTCTTGAATGTTCAAATGTTCCAAAGATATGTTCTTAACATCTTTACCATTCTTCCCAAGCTTTTTGTCTTCACATCTCATCAAAGGGATCTG
Organism: Glycine latifolia; assembly: GCA_013407115.1. NCBI lineage: Eukaryota > Viridiplantae > Streptophyta > Magnoliopsida > Fabales > Fabaceae > Glycine > Glycine latifolia. Next base: position 6,683,747 of record CM023957.1, read on the forward strand.
ATCAGAAACAGCCTCTGCATCAATAGTAGTTGTTGTCAAGTTTTTTTCTTGAGGATGATATGAATCACAAGGATCGGGAATATTCCCATTCTTTCTGCAGCTAAGTAAACTATCATCTCCAATACTACCAAACTTGATTCCAACTCCAAACAAATTTTCATGGGGCAGTGCCAAGCCTCCCTCCTCTAAATCACCCCATCTTGTTTTCTGGGCTAAGTCAGGCTTATCAGTTTGGTATAATTTCCTAACTTCTTCATGTTTACCTTGAGAATCCATAGTAAGTAATGTAGATAATTTCTGACTTTCAGTATTATGTCTAACTACACTAGTATTAAGACAGTTTGTGCCCTCAGTTTCATTTGATTCAGAAATAGAACTCACGACACTCCCAGGGACAGGGTTCTGTGAAAAATTCTCCCCTGAGCTTGAAAGATGAGTTTTCTGCTGGCTATGTGAACTGTCAACAGTTTTAGTCATGGAATGCTGAGTGTGCAGAGAGTTAGAGGCATGTTTCCCCGACAATCCCCCAACCCAGCTCTGCAAAGAGAATTTCGAAGAATTTCTGTGCTTCTAGATAAGAAAAAAACAGCAAATTTAGTGCATGTAAGTAACACTTGTATAACAAACCACGCAGAAAAAGAAGAAAAAAAAAATCAGTAATGCAATGCCCGAACATAACCAAAGAAGGATATGATATATAAGAATTAGCACAACCAAATTACAGACCACGATTAATGATTAAAGCAAATATTTGGATACTAAAAGACTGATCCATACATTGTGAACAAATGAATTAGTAAATAACTATAAACTAATTCTACATTTTTCATTGGCGTGTGTTCAATTTTATCTCTCATCTCTTTCATCAAGTACAAATCAAAATGTCATGTCATAATAGAATACATCAACGGAGTTAAAAATAAAAACCTTTTTGACTTGGAACCATCCTGAATTCTGATCATCAACTACTTTATTATCCTCCATCACGAAACGACCAATGCAATAAGTGATTCACGTGTAAGAAGTTAACAATATTCCATCCAAATTCCCATGGGGATGATACAATACGACACTATTGAAATCGAGAATCATTGAAGCACAGCGAGGAGTGTCGATTGGGAACGATTTTCAAAGCTAAACTGAAACACTATATCTAACAAGAGTGTGGGGAAAGCGATTCCTACAAAGAAATGAGAGTGAAAAGACGAAAGGAAGAGAAAACAGAGAGTGGAATCAGAGGGGGGTTGTACGGTGTTGGTTAGGGTTTTGAAGATAAATTGGAAAAAGAGTGAAGAGAAAGAGTTGAAAAGGAGGGAATGAGGTTTACAGGGGTGTTGTGTTGAAGAACAGCATGCATTGCAGAGCGTTTTCTCTTTCCTTTTTTATTTTCGTTGGTTGGTTGGGTCGGAGCACTGAAGATACTTTACCTTGAAACAGATGTTTTTCCGGTTATATTAACGATGATAAAAAACTGAATTTGAAAATTTTTTATCAGGACGAAAAATAAACTATTTTTATAATTTTAGTATAGTTTAATACAAATTTTTATATGATTAAAAAATAATAGAATAGGGAGACACCCTAATCCTAGCAGGCAAGATGTCTGTAATATTTTCTTCTAACTTTTCAACTTGCAAGGGTTGAGAATCACGCATAGGTTATAGGTTGATGTCTATGTAGGTTAACGTGATCAATTGCATGATCTATAGGGTCAAAAACAACTAAGAAGACCTCAAGTTTGCTCGAGTTATAGTGTTTTTGCTTCACTTTCTTCCTTTGTTATCTTTTTTACCAAATTTCACGTTAAGATTATAATGGTGTCAAGCTACTTGTGGATCTTCTCTTATTATCAACACTTGCTATAAGAAACTTCATGGATGGTAGAAATGGATTCTACCAATGCATTAAGCAAGGATTGATCCAATATAGCATTATATTAATTGGCTTAAGAACTTTACCACCAAAATCATCCCCCACAATGAACACACAACACCTCTATGTATTTGAATGGCTAGATCTAACCTCTTACAAATCATACCAAATCATTCTATAAGACTTCAATTATTCTCATACAATCCTCGTATAATTAAAATCCTAGTGATATAATATATTAGCCAAGCTCTTTTTACCTACTAACATTTGTTCTACGCTGACATTTGTTATTATTGCTCTAATGACCATAGGATCATCATGTTTTGTGATAATGTTCCCTTAATCTGCATATGAGAAGGTAATTATTGGGGTATCTTCCTTCTTTGTTTGCATATTTTGAGAGCCATTACTCTTATAACAACTCTCAATGCATGTTTCCTTACTCTAATCAAGTTATCACTCACAACGAATCCGCCTAAAAAACTTAATTTTTCAGATGTGTGGAGACGGGATCATCATCATGATTAAAGGTTAACTAACCTCCTTTTAACCATACGAGATGGTCTTTGCCTAAGATTTCTGACATTTAATGTTGACTACATTCGATGAGTATTGGATTTATCAAATTCTTACATGTAACACTAACAATGTATTTAAAATACGACTATTAACTAATATATATGTTTCACTGTAGATTAAAATCCAACATTTTCAAACAAATGGTAAGATTATCCAATAAGAGATACCGCAAGTAAGGAATGTAGACCTAAAAAATATGTTAACACTAAAGTCATTAATGAGTTTGTCTAAGTGGAATATATTATAAATGTTTATCTATTATACTGTGTTAATTATATTTATAAGAGTTTGAAATGGATTAAATCCCTTCATATGTGACTTGAGGCCTCTTAATAACCATGTTACCTTGTCTTAGCGTAATCATATCATAATTTTACTTTAAACTAAAATATGAGCCATTATTCACTAACATATCTTAAAAATCTTGTAGCTAATCATTGATTTTCATCTGCATCAACAAGTTAAGCGCACTGAAATTGAAATAACCCGTTATACAAATTGAGCCTTTAAGTCTAACAGAACAATTTGAATCACATGAAACAAAAAATTTAACATAAAATTATATTAATATCTAAACTATGGAATACATATTTACATCTCATAAGTATTTAAACATTAAATACTAACTTAATATGGAAACAAATACTTAAAGAAGAAACATTAATATACGATTACACCTCATTAGTAAAACTATGGAATATATATTCGCATCTCATTAGTATTATATATATATATATATATATATATATTTACAATGTGATAGTTAATCATGTAAAATAAAATGTACAGTTTGTTCGTTATACGGATAAAAGTTGAAACACTAATTAATAAAATAAATTAAGAAATCTATTTAAATTGGTTGAGTAATATATATAAATTATTTAAACTTTCTTGAATCATGTTTGATTTCTACAAATTAAAAAATAATAAAATAAAATAAAGTCTACATTTTTGGCCCTTTAGAACCAAAAAAAATAATGTTAAAACCTCCTGCATTCCAATAATATCAACCAACAGTGGAAAATCCAATCCAAAATGTAAAAAATATATTTTAAATTAGGCTTATTGACATATAAAAAGGGTGCTAATTGATATTATTGGGGATGCTAGAAGAAACACTCAAACAATAAAAAAAAAGTTATGAAAATTGATCAATTCATTGAAATTTTGACAGATTTAAATATTTTATTGTCATTGACAAGACAAACGATGACGTCCTAAATTAAAGAAAAAGATGCTGGCCTTAATTCGGTGCTAAATATAAATGTTTACTGATGTGATCACACATGGGAAGAACATGTTTCTAGACCTACAAACAGCAACAGAAATTACTTATAAGAAAAAAAAAATTTAAAAATTAACATTTTTTTAAAAATTAAAGTAGAGTGTTAAATTATATTTTATTTCATTTTCTTTCTTTCTTTTCTTTCTTATTTTCAAACGAACGGACTATTAAATTTAATTTCTCAACCACCAAACCCTTCAATCCCCCTTCCTAATGACCAAGTCATTCTTACAAGTCCAATAATAAAGATATGGTAACTCGTTGCTGTTAAAGTTTGTGTCATTTTAATTTGACTTGATTGCCAATTTGATTTTTAAATTGTTAAAGTTTTTCTCTAAATTTTTAAATAATTTAATTTGATCTTTAAATTCTTAAAAATAAATCAATTTAATCTTTAATTTTGTAACCTGTTTAATTTAATCCTCAAGCGAATCAATTTGACTTCAAAAATTATTTTAAATGGTTAAATTTTGTTATGAACTTCTTAAAAATTTAACTACTAAATTGATTCATTTTTAAGAATTTGAAGATTAAATTTAATATTTTAAAATTTTGGAAATTAAATTGATTCAGTTTTAAGAATTTAAGAACTAAATTAAACCTTTTAAAAATTTGAAAACCAAATTAAATAATTTAAAATAATTTTAATAACAAATTGATAATTAAGCCTTTTAATTTCTATAATTAGCTTACCTTTTCTTTACAGTGTACAATTAGTTTACCTAAACTTGTAAATATATGACATACATATTCTTCAATTGCACGAAATTACAACAGTAACATAACCACATAATGTTCAACCAAAATCTAAATCCAATTGACACTTCAATTCACTTTTGAAAAATAAACAAAAAAACGAATCCCATCACATACGCATTTAGTCAATTATTAAACCCAATACTACAAATTCAAATTCTTCCAGCCACCAAATGCCAACAATGAATAAACTAACATAAAAAAACAAAAATAAATAAAAAATCTTCCAGTGTAATGTGGTGAAATATGGATGTGGTGGAATATGGACGTGGTGGAAGAAGGTATAGCTTCTCCACAAAGTCAAGACAAAGACAGAGAAGCTAGAGACTACTTGCAATTTCAGCAAATGGACAAATTTTCTTTTTTATTTATTTTTCTTTCACAAAACATATATAATAATTGTACATTTTTTTTCCTAGTCCAAATTAAAAGAAGAGGGAAAGAATTGACAGTTGCTTGCACCGTTAGCTGAGTTGTTTGCTTTCCAAAAACGACGCATGCCTTCAACAACCACTCTACCACAACCACACCTAAATTTGGAGGCAACAATTACCTCATGAGAAAACCCTTGCAGCTAAAAAAATAATTAAATGTTTCAGCTCATGTGAGTTGTGCCACCACCCATCTGAGACAAATCTATCTAACTAACTAACATCACGACAATGTTGTCCTTCTTCTTGGCATCTTCGCCATCATAAACCTTTTCCTTTCCTCTCGAGGGCAGTACGAGGCAAGGCAGGTGTTCCCTTTTTGGCAGTTATATGACACATTATTATTAGTATTGTCTGTTTTCAGTTTTCACGCCTCATGCTTCACACTTGAGCTTCACTTTTCTCCTTAAAGGCTGTGGTGTATTGAAAGTTCAAAACATTGAAAACAAGGTTCAGGTTGATCTTGTAATTTATGTTTTGTAATATTCCACTGTTCTTTTTATCTGGGTGTTCTTCAAGTTTGATTTTTTTCTTCTGGGCTCGTCTTGTCTTGTGGGAAACCAGTTTTTCTTGTTTGTTATGGTGTGATGTTGTATTTAGATCTAATAGGCTATTGCTTAAGAGTTCTTAGATCTGCATTGCGATTTACGATTTCCTTGTTATTATAAAAATAAGAATAGTCATAAAAAAACAATATTGGATATACTATATAGTTTAAAATAAACGAATTACTGGTTCTTGACTAAAGTTTGAATTCATATTTACCGGTTCTATTTTTTTATGAATATTGGACAATCACAACATTGTTCTCTTTTTGTGTGTGTGAATGATTTGTTTGTTTGCTTTTGTGGTTTTACCCACGGGCTAATCATTAGGCGCCATTACTTCAATTAAAAGCTTATCTTGAAACAGCTGCTAGATACAGAAAATTGCAATTATGTAGTTTCAGACGATCTGTCTATAAGTTCACAAAAAAAAAATCTGTCTATAAGTTAGAGAATGTTTATATTTGTTTGACTTATAATTACAAAAATGTCACTTGTTTTTATCATTTCTTTCACCAATCATGAAAACAAAAAATGAAATGGAAACAAGGTGATGGTTTAATAATTATTAGTGGAAACAAATTATCTGGAAATGAAATGGAAAAAGACCAAATGCAACCTAACATTTTTTTTCTTTTTTACTGCAGTTAATTGGACTTGGGTGCTGTTGTAATTGATCCACTCATGGGAATCCAAGTCGGATTGTTTCTCTTTCTGGCTTCTCTTCGAATGACTTTATCTCAAGATGTTGAACATGGTTCAGTTCTAGTAGATGGAATTCAAGCAATTGCTGAAACTGATGATAACTTCATCTGTGCTACTATTGATTGGTGGCCTCATGATAAGTGTGATTACAACTATTGCCCCTGGGGGGATGCATCTGCTGTAAATTTGGTAAGTATTTTCGCACTTATTTGTATGCAACATGAAATAAGTAGAGAATATATGTATTATTCTTCCCATCCCCTATCTCTCATTTTGAACTCTAGAAAGCTTTGAAGCAGTTATAGTCATTATTCAATGTGGATTGGTTTTTCAGGACTTGTCTCATCCTTTCTTTGCCAAGGCAATCCAAGGTCTGTATGTGATGTAGAAAATCAGTCACTCTGATGGCATTCTACTGTTTTGTGCCTTCCTAATGCTACATTATTTTTTAATGATAGTATCATTTTTGGAATGTTTACTTCAAGCGTAATGTTATTCTTTCCATAAATGGTTTGCTTGATAGCTCTCAAGCCTTTGAGGATAAGAGTTGGAGGTTCTTTGCAAGACCAAGTGCTGTATGAGGTTGGAAGTTTGAAGTCCCCTTGTCATCCATTTCAAAAGATAAAAGGTGGATTGTTTGGATTTTCAAAGATATGTTTACAGATGAAAAGGTGGGATGAGCTGAATCATTTTTTCAATGAGACAGGGTGAGAACTTAATTGAGATTGTTGTTTTCTTCACCACCTCCCTACCCCTTTTCCTTCCTTCTGAAGCAAGAATAGAATTATATCTCTTATCTAGGGTACTGTAAGTCTGCAATATATTTATTTGCTAAAGAGTTGCTTGCTATAGATTCTCTTAAGGACAAAACTTTAGTACTATAAGTGCTTTTGGTGTTCTGCAATTAAAATTAGAGTTACACTTCATTAACCTGTACAATAAAAATTTTCCTAAACATTTTAAAGGATCTGAGTTTTGTTCACATGCATTTTGAATGAGTAGTTTTGCTTTGTTGTTTTGCTTCAGTGCGTGTGTGTGTGTGTATGAGTGACTTAACATTCTATCTGTGGAGTAACTTAGTTGGAGTTTGACACTTGCAGGGCCCTTGTGACATTTGGTTTGAATGCACTCAGGGGGAGGCACCAGATTAGTCATACTGTTTGGGGAGGAGACTGGGACCCTTCCAATGCCAAAGATTTTATCAATTACACTATTTCAAAGGGGTACAGAATTGATTCATGGGAATTTGGTAGGATTGAAGACAAAATTGTGTTATGTTCAATTTTGTTTCATTGAATCTTATTCTTGCCTGTGCTGCCATAGGTAATGAGTTGAGTGGGAAGGGCATTGGGGCTAGTGTTGGTGCTGCACAGTATGGGAAAGACTTGATAAAGCTTAAAGAAATTTTACACACATTATACAAAAACTCCACGTTCAAACCTTCCCTTGTAGCACCTGGAGGATTCTATAATAAGGAGTGGTTTGATAAGCTTCTTCAGGTTACAGGTCCAGGCATTGTCAATGTGCTGACTCATCACGTGTATAATTTGGGCCCAGGTTTGCCTGTCACTTACCTAATTCTTTCTACTATAGTCATTCTTAGAGAATATTTTACATTCTAACATAACTAGATAACGAATGTGAAAGAAAGCAGTCATATGGAAAGTGTTGTATTCTAATCTTTTTTGTGTTACTTTTCTAATTTCTTTTAAGTAGTTTTGTCAAGTCTCTATTTAATTTGTGATTATCTTTCTAATTTGCTAACTTTTCCACAAGTTGAGAAACATATACTGCCAACTGATATATATTGCGTTTACTTGTAGGGAAAATGATGTTGTCTATCCTTTCTGGTTAGTGTATTAAGTTAATTTCTCTTTTACAGGTAGTGATGAGCATCTTGATAGGAAGATTCTAGATCCTAAGAACTTGAGCAAGGTAGAATCAATTTTTAGCAATCTTTCAGAAACCATTCAAAAATATGGCCCTTGGTCTTCTGCATGGGTAGGTGAAGCTGGCGGGGCATTCAACAGTGGTGGTCGTTCAATTTCTAACACATTTGTAAATAGCTTTTGGTAATCTTGGTTCTTCCTTACATTATTTTCTATTCCCTTTTAAGTGATGAAATAAGAAGTATAATATTTTGTTTTGACAAAAACTATCATTAAAAGTAATCTATAAGTTCTAAAATTTAGGTGACTTACATTTCAGGTACTTAGATCAACTTGGAATAGCATCCAGATACAACACTAAGGTTTATTGCAGGCAGACTTTAATTGGAGGAAACTATGGTCTTCTCAATACCACTACTTTCATTCCAAATCCTGACTACTACAGGCAAGTGTCAATTGAAAAATGTAAAATGAAGAGAAAAAGAAGAAAAATATATATTTGTTTTTCTAAAGTGTTATAAATATATTGCTTAACATATCTTCTAATCTAGGTCCTGGTGTTGTTTTTGAGCAGTGCACTTTTGTGGCATCAGCTAATGGGGAAGACTGTTCTTGCAGCTAGTAGTGATGTTTTTTCACCATCTTTACGCACTTATGCCCATTGTTCAAAAGGCAGAGTAAGTGCTCTATCATCTTATTATAAGATAAACCATGCAAAGGAACATTAGTTTAAGATTCGTTCTTCTGTATCTGATGTTTGCTTACCAACTTAACACCATATAAAAATAGTGACGTTTGATATATATATATATATATATATATATATATATATATATATATATATATAT